>JACEIK010010889.1:0-40649 GCA_018107945.1 Datura stramonium
CCGATATCGAGAGTCGATTCTGAAGTCTAGGAGGTCTTGATGTGTTGAATGTCATTGTAATGATGATACTATGCATGTTTTCTTGATGATTTGTTATGTACATAATCGGTATAACCGTAGCTCGTATTGTCGAGCCAAAGTAGCCATGATGGGGTGTCAATTGCATGAGGTGTAGGATTATTGTTCGAGGACGAACAAGATTTTAAGTGTGGGGTAGGTGATCTAGGGCATATTTATATGTCCAACTGATACTCAAATGCGTCGTTTTTGCCTTGTTTATCCAACAATGTTTTTACATTCTCATGTAAATTGTAGGAAAGTGTGAATTTATACTAACCAACATGATCAATTGCATGAGGTGTAAGATTATTGTTCTAGGACGAACAAGATTTTAAGTGGATAGTGGACTGGGCATATTTATATGCCCAAGTGATACTCAAATGCGCTGTTTTTGCCTTGTTTATCCAACAATGTTTTTACATTCTCATGTAAATTGTAGGAAAGTGTGAATTTATACTAACCAACATGATTAGCATTTCTTGTTTTGCAGGAAAATGTACTTTTTATGGAGCTAAGATGCATGTAGGGAGGAATCGGAGATGGACTAAGGAGCGAGCAAGGAATTGGCCAAGGAAAGCAAGGAATAAAGAGGCTCTGCGATGGAGCCATGTCACGCTGCCATCGCGGATGCATTCTGTTCGGAAGATTTGAATTGCAAAAGATTTTTCAGAGAGGGTTCGCGTTCGTGCCGGGCACGTTGACTAATTATCTGGAACTTGACATTCCAAAGGAAGGTGCGCGTTCACACCGTGTCACGTTGGGCAAGCTCCGCGCTCTACGCTGTGCCACGTTGGGGAAAATTACCTGGACAACCAAATTCCAGAGAGCTTCCGGCAGCTTACACCGTGTCACAGCGGCAGTGCTCCGCGATGCACTCCGTGACACGCTGCTTGTCATTCCGGGAAAAATTCTACCGCATAAATAGAACACTTAGGTTCATTTTTAATTATTCTGACTTGGTGGAGCGAGAACGTGGGTTACAGGCAGTTGAGGGACGAAAAATCTTAGGGTTTCTCTCATCTCTTTCTCCTTTCTTTCAATTGTTTGCATGGGATTTACACTCATTTAACGATGTTTAATCCACAAATGAGTGGCTAATTTCACTCTTTGGCCGAGGTTAGGAACAATTGTATTGAAATGTGATTGTTGATCATTTGGTTTTTTCATCTTTTCTTCCATATGTTCTATTAATTTTTGTTCTTACTGCATTAATGTTTGGCCAATGTTAATGTATATCTAAAAAGTCCGGTTTCACTCGAGAGAGCACGAAATTGGAAAGTTGTGAATTAATAGGATATGATCTGTTCTTAGTTTGGGAAAATTGAGAATTGATTTACCTTCAGGATAGAAATATACCTGAAAGTCGTATTAGTCAAGTGTGGAATCGGTTTTGTATGGCTGAACATGAATTTCTTCTTATCACAGAAATGTAGGTGGAAGTCCATGATTCTTAAGTTGCTAATACGAGAGTTTTAATCATAGGCATAAGTTCGACTAGCAACCGAGAAAGATTTTAACCAACTTGTATCGATAATTAATTCTACATGTTTGTTTTAGCTTCTCTCAGCATGCTACATTCAAATTTCAGACTCACTTGTATATTCATTTTAGACTTAGTATAAAATTAAAACCATAAAATAAAACATTTTCTTTACATTGTTGTCTCATTTTTAGAGTTACAACTAATTGACACTTGAGTAGATTTTGCCCATAGTCCAGTCCCTGTGGGATCGATACTCTGGCTTTTTTGAGCCACTTACTACTTGTTCGACCACGTGCACTTGCGTGTAGTCATCATCCAGACAGCTGAACAAGGGTGATACTCATTAATTTTGGTGTTGTTATTCATCACGATATGAGGAGATCATGAGATAATTGTAGATGGAAATATTGCCAATGGCGCCTCTTGACCATGTACTTGAGAGAGGCAGGTATCGAGGAGGAGGATGCAGACCTTGTTTTACCTTTGGCTGGACAGAGATATGTCACAAAAGTGAAGGAGATTTTCCTCTTTCGTAGGTCCCTCTCTTACTATAGCTGATCGATAGGCTCGAGAATGAGAGCTGGGTGGTGGTCGTATGTTTGGAATGATGGAATTACAACTGAATACAAGAGGCTCACCAGCCACTATAGAGGAGATATCGACTTAAGAGGCACGGTACTCGCTCATAGAGAGTGTTGTGTTGATGTGCCGAGTGGGCTCGACATTTGAGGGGCCGCTTGATGATGATGAGGCTACAATACTTATTGATGGTGTTGATAATATAGACACGAAGGAGGATGATGCTACTACAGGTTCCATGCAGGATGATGCTTTTTTTTTTTAACGACCAGGAAGTTCTTTTTCTCTCCCTTTATGATGATTGTGTGTGTACCGAGGACAGCACCTTAAGTGTGGGGTGGAGAAAAGTTATATTCTTATTGATCTTTAATTTCTATATTTGTAGGTCATAAATAACATATATTCCCGGTAGTAGTGATTATGATTTGTAGGTCTTTGGTTGTAATGGATAGTATGAGCTGACTACGGCATGCCTGGGATTTTATCTTGTTATGTTTTTTTTGACTATGTTATGTTTGGTTGCTTTTATTTTAGAGTAAATTTTTTATTTTTTATTTTGTTTTGATTGAGTCATTGTAGTCGAGCAATGAAATTTTCCATGATAGATAGATGATGACTACCTTAAGGAAAGTTTCATTACATTTTAGGATTGAGCCTCTTAGGTCATCTACTTCTTGTATGCTTGTTGGGATATTCTGCTTAGCTTCTATCATAGAGTAAATAGAGTGGCACCTTGCTTGCATGAGTTAGAATCCAAGAGACACGCACATATCTCCTTAATTTGACTCAACATATCCTTAGGGCTTAATTATGAATATAACTTATCATTCAATATGATTGTGTGAATGTGTATCTGTAGAAATCGATTAGATTCTTGTTGCCACGAGAGACGAGCTGAATTGTGTTGTATGTATATATTGTATGCATCTAGAACTTGCCTTAGTGTATGTAGGATAACTAGTTGGTAGGGAGTTGAGAGATGATCAAGGTACTTCTTTTAAGAAGCCAATTTTTTCCTATAACAGCTTTACTTTCCTAGTCATTCTCCCTAGTTAACCCATTTGAACGTAAAAGCCTTATATTCTTTCTTAGTCTCAATAGTAGCTTAATCACCTCTTTTGTGAGATTCTAGACCTATTGATCCAAAGTAGTCTTAACAACTTTGATACTTCATCAAGTACGGTCCACACCAAGTATAATGTTAAGGGAAAAAGAAGAATTGTGCTAAGAAAGAAAAGTGAGGAAGAAGGGGCACGCATAAAAATTGTGTTGTCTTCTTGCTGCTAGAAATTGAAAAAGAGCTTTAATTGCAAAATCGTTAGTTATTCTATGATTAAAAAACTAGAAGCCAAGTAGTGAAAAATAGGCATAAAAAGAAAAGACAAGGCCGAGTAGAGGAAAGGTGAACAAGCAAGGAAAGAGGTGGCGGACAAGAAAAGTGCAATGTGTCTTAAAAGTGCTTAGGGAATTAGACACTGCAAAATGAAATATCAATCCTACCCATCCTCAGCTGACATTACAACAAAAAAAAGTCCTTATGATCCTAATCTCTTGAAGCAATTAGGTAGTCTTAACATACATGAAGGGCAAGCCTATGATATGTTGCATATGTGCATTACATCATTTTTAAGTGTGAGTGTGCCTTACTTATTGTGTCTCATGTTTATATTGATGAAATTGAGAGAGGAACATCATTAAAAGTGAGGGGCACAAGAGGTCTAATACGGTATACTACTTGTTGCATGTGTCACACTTAATCATCTTGGCCCTTGTGCTGAAAAAAGATGAGTAATTTATAGAGGGGTTGTGTGTTCTTGATTGTGAAATACTCTGTGTGCTTTGTTGAAAATTGTTTTATGATGATAAAACACTTTATTTTTGCTCCATTCTAGTTGGTTGAGTATGAGTTGATGTATGTGTCATGTGAGGTGAAAAATGATTTTAGGTATGTTTTAAGGATTGTTCAAGGCGGAATGTACTTATTTCAAGTAAATGATGATGTTGGGAATATTTTCATGCATATTTGCCATGGTTTTACCCATATTTGATCATGTTTTTTAAATTCATAACTTTTTATTTATGCTCAATCACGTGTGTGTTTTTGTGCAAACAAATGATTTGAGTTGATTTCTACAAGGAAACTAGGTAAAATGGGCTCAAAATGATGCAAGAAATGAAGATTTGATGATTTGACGGGTTTGGTGCTATAGCTGGTGCCCCGCAAGAAGTCCCAAACTTCAAAAACTTTCAAAGCTGGTGTTACGGCCGGCGCCCAGCACTAGGTCCCAAACTTCGCAGAAAAATCCTCAGGCTGGTGCTATAGCTTATCCTGGAGTTGAATATTGCTGGAAAAATTGACGAAGTATGTGGAGAGATAGGAGGGGCAGCACGCCAGGGCCATTTCGGGGCAAAAAATGCTGATTTCTAAGTTATGTCTTGAAGGAAGTTAGTGTTATTTGAAGGCTCATGTATAAATATAAGCCTTTGGTCGTTTGTACGTAGTTTTGGACTTCTTGAGTAGCTTGACTGCTTTGAAGCAGTCTTTACTCATTTTTATTCCGAAGTTCATTCATGAAAGATTGTAAGCAGTTTGGAAGGGAAGACACGGTTCTACAACTAGGTTTTCTCTCTTCTTTACTTCATATTTCGCATGGTGATGAATAAGTATTTATTTTTCGCTTGTCCAGAGTGGCTAAACTCATATTCTAGGGTTGTGGCCATGGTGAATGGTTGATTGTTTGACAGACTAAATAAACTTAGCCTTTACTCCTCTTCTTTATGATTTTTCATTTATTTATTATTTTATGAGACAACATCACCTTGTAAGTAATCCGTTGGCTTTCTATTAAACTTGGGAAAGGGAATCAAAAAGGTTAAAAATAAATATAGAACGAGAATTCAAAGACCCTTGAACCCATTGGTGATCGGATAGAAGTTGTTGTTGAGAATAGAGATATACCCTTCAACCCCGTTTAGTTGAAACCAAGTAGGCATAATCATCATTTTATTGTTCTCCCGTGACTGTGGATATGGGCATTAGGGTTCATGAAATAGTTCTTGGATGCAAGGGATAGTGGCAAGAAATGGGATAGTAACTTGCAACTAACAACCAACAACTATAGGAAGAATCATGCTAGTTTAATTACTTCTGGAAAACTCAACTTGAAACCAACCAAATGCCAATGCCTATGTCTATCATCATTATCGAAATACAATCATGCTTGTATTCGTGAAGTTAATTAATATTACATTTGAAGTTTTAGTAGTTTAATTTCTCAAACAATCTTCGTTTTGCTTGTTTTGTAGATTAGTGAAATCAAAGTACAACCTTATAACATTTGAATTTTTGATAAGTCCCGGGCACGATATCTAGACTTAACAACTTACATTAATTATCATGCACTTGCAATGACCTTTTGGGAGATACCTAACACAAATTAGTTCATGGTCACAATTTAATTAAAATAAAGGAGATTATAATCGAATTCAATCTACAAAATAAGCTATAATATGGGTATAAAATGGCACATGAATGTATAAATACACCCAAGATCGATGCATGTTTTGTATGTAATCAACAAACACACCAAGAATGTTTACATATATATATATATATATATATAATTTTCAAAAGAAAAAGTTAAAGTTCGAAATTGTGAATTTTTATTTAGTTTTTAATATTGTTATTATTTTTGTATTCGAATTTAAAATTTAAAGCTTATAAGTTTCTATATTCTTTTTACAATGATTTAAAAGACGCCTCCACTTTGATTGAGATTTTTCAAAGCGGCTAAAAAGATATTAATGGCCCTTTTGATCCACAAATGTTGTTTCTAAATTATTATAGGCTACTAAGACGCATATTTTGAATTAATATTTTTGTACTGCAACTAAGAGTTTGAGAAAGACCTATAAGCCAAGTGTTTTTAAAAGGGGCCAATAAGCCAAAAAGTTATGAAATAGGGATAATGAGTGATGATGATTTTAAATAAAATGGGGCCAAAAGGGGTCCAAACTATATGTGTTACTATACATTTTGGGATCTCTCTTATAAATTAAGGAGCTACACATTGCCGGTGAGGGCCATGACCGCTGCAACGGGCCTAAACGCTAGATAGTTGGAGCCACCCACTTAATCAAAACTAAGGTGTTCAATCGATCCTCCCACTAAATCATGGTATAATGACTCAAAATACTATTGTACACAAAATATTATCTATCCATGTGACAATCATGGGCAAATGATGCAGCTGATCGGGGTGATTGATTTCATGTTGTACATGTGGTGACCTATTATGCATCTTAGAGGATCAAGAAGTAGGGTCTCTCCACTAAAGATTAAATATATGTTCAAGCTAAAATTATGCTAATTAATTATAACTTTTATGATTATCGATATCATTTTCTTTACAACTTTTACGACTAATGAAATTGTTTTCCTTATGTTTTATTTAAATATTATTCATTGCCAACTATCATTTTCATTATAGCTCTTATTTTTCTTTAGCATGACATGGCATGTATACTTTTCCCTATATGATTTTCTTTATCTTCCTTTGCGTTATTTTTCATACTAAGTATTATTCTAGAGTACTCACGTCTCTTTTTATTATGTTGGGGGTATTGCATGTTAAGATGCAGTTCAAGTGTTCGTGATAGAAAGTTCTCTCGATAAGTTTACCAATCTATATTCATATGGATTTGGTGAGCCCCACTTCTTTATAGGATCAGTTCATGCTTTTGATGTGTTTATACGTTTTGGATACGTCAGGCTCTTGTCCTAGAATATTCTATTCAGATGTCATGTATTAGAGGCTTTATATACTAGGAGTATTTTAAGCCACGCATATGTTTTGAAAGCTACCCAAATATTTCTATTTTGGATTTTATATCCTTGTATTATTATTCTAGGAATTTTATGTTGTGTTATGAAAAGAAGGCTTTAAATTATTGTTACTGCAGTTCCGCTACATGTGTGAGTTTCTCTCGTCAAGACCGAGTCTACACTCTGGCTATAACACAACACTTAGAACCATCATGAATGACTCTAAGCTAATCCATAGAATAACATAATTCAAACAACCGCAACTTATAAGAAATCTTAAGCGGAAGCTATCTATGAATAAAACATTCTTTTAAGAGAATAAGTCAATAACTAACAAATATTGAAGTCTGAACAACACTGAGAATATAACTGAGACTAATACGCTTTGTCCGAAAGCCTTCTAAAACTTACAAGTGGGGAAAATAGCATGCCCAAGTGATGCTTTTATAAATATGCTTTATCTTGTTTATCAGCTTCATTATATACATTCTCATGTAATTTTATGTAAATATGAATATATATACTAAACGACATGATTAGTTCTTGTTTTTGTAGGTTTAAAATGAATTTGAGGAACTAATCCACGAGTTGGTGAAGTGGAGGCATGGAATCGAAGTAAAATGCGAACGTCGGCTAGAGGAGGCGCGAAACAGCCCACCTGCGCGTTGGCAATGTTCCACGGCAGGAAAGCTGCGCGACAAGGGCCGTGACACACCATCAAACGTGTTGCACAAGCAGCGTGACACGTTGCCACCGCCACTTCGCTTGGCGATCGCTTTGATTTCCAAAGGTGCCTATGCGATACCTCCGTGTCACGGAGGAATATTGGCGCGATAACTCCGTGACATGGAGCTATTCCCCCCCATGCCGGGCATAATTTTGTACAATTCTTATTTACTATAAATTAAGCCCTTAGCTCCTAAACATGGAGGTCACGATTTATTTCGAAAATCGGCCAACGGAGAGAAGGGAGAAGTGGGAGAACTCACCTAGGGTTCATCAATTTCATCTTCTCTTCTACCTATTCTAAGTACGTTACTTTAATTATGTTTTCTAGTAATTGTACAAACATGAGTGGCTAGAACCCTTCCTCTAGGGTGGAGGTCACATGGTATGATTGTGATACATGATTTTGTTTTGGTTTTAAGTTATTAATTGTTGTTTGTCTTTAATTTCAATTATGGTTTTTTTAATGATTGATCACCATGAAAAACACACACAGTTACACGTAGGTAAAAGCTTGAGAAAGTAAACCTAGGAAAGAACAAAGAATGTAGGGAGCAAGTTTGTATCTTATGATACTATTCGCGGTTAGGATAAGAAATTATACCTAATTTGCCTTGCTTGGTTATTAAAATGGGATGAGCTAGAAACCAACTTAGAATTATAACATCACCACTGAAGAAGTAGTTGTGAGGCGAAGTTGAGTTGTAATGATTAGAGGTACGAAAGTCCCTAATCGTTATATAAACCGTAAACCACATCCATGTAAATGAAGTGCCCACGAACTAGAAATGTCACATCCCCTCTCAGCGATGTAGTTATGAGGCTAGTTTATTGTGTTTATAGGCTCGAAAGACCATGAACATGCAATTGCAATTATGTGAGACAATAAATTGATAGTTTCATACTTAAACAATTGCAAATTGTAGTATCGCGTGATTATCCGGCTTTAACTTTAGTTGCTCCTTGAATGAATTCAGAGTATTTCGCTGGGACTATATCTAGACTTAATTAAATTTCGAGAAAGTCTATAATCAAACTTGGCATTTAATATCACACTTGAACTTGATAGTTAGCTGAATTGGTCCAATCCCTGTGGGTTCGACATCCGGCTCTAAAAAAGGGCCACTATATTACTTGTACGAATCTGCATATTCTGCGGGGAAAGAATGAGCTATTGGGAGAGGTCCCTAGCATAACCTGAGTCTCAAAACTAAAACTAACAAACCACTGAATTATGAAATATACTCTAGCCTTTGAAAGATGAGGAAACTAATCGCGTTGTGGGCCTGAGTGCTTGAGCATATATCATAAGATGATATAACATAGAAGATATATGGTAAGTACTTTGAATGTATTATATAGAGATCATACCATAAATATATAAATATACCAAAAACTATAAGTAATACTGAAATGACATGCAATGACTCTATCTGAATCATGAATGTTGTAAGCAGCTTGAAATCTGAAAATACTGTAAATCTAATACAACCATTTTAAGGGTCATGTGCATAAACTATTGACTAAGAATTTAGGCTAAGATGAAGACTATAATTGTGTTGCGGAGAGCCTCAAGTAACTGACACAAATTACGTGAGCTAGATTTGGAGTTCTATGCATACGCTCTATCGATGAGACCCAATATACCTTGCAAGGGTATAAAGGCATGGCTGTGTGATCACTAAATTGAGGCCTATTTAGGCTAATAACCTATGCAACGAGTCTTCGACCGGGTCACTGAAACTCCTGCCCCACTCAAGTGCTACTCCAACTGAAGACATAACTATAAGCTACTATACTAGGCAAGAAACTAATATACTAAGACTATGTCAGAACTACTTATCTGAAAGTGTCCTGAGAGTCTAAGGACCTGTTAAACTGATAATACTAAAAGTTTGATAACATTGTTGTTATTTTTGGATGACACTTATTCACCGGATTTTTGCAATTCTACTATTACTGAGAAGTAATGAAAATGCTAAGATTACTTTATAGCATAAAATGCATAATTCTTTGAGAAAATCATATATAGTTGACAATTCATGCTAATTTAAGTATAACTAGTTCATGAATAAATTATATAAAAAAATCATGTCAAATTCAAGATCATGGGAAAGATATTGTATATCTGAAAATACTATCATTGAGTATTATAATAATTTTAAGAATGAAAGCATGAAATCATAGAGAAGATACGAAAATTCAACAATTAGAAGAAAAGCCAGAATTATGGTTTCTAGAGAAAATTACAAACTAGGGTTCCTAAAAATCTTAGGACACAAGGGTGGAAGATAACCCTTGTTGAAGTTTCCTCTACATACCTGGATAGGAGAACCATTAACTAGGACCTTGAAATGGCAGCACTTGGAGAAGAACCCTAGCTTGGACTTGAGAGAGTTTCTAAACTTCTACACTCTGTTCTTGAGAGTTTTGGAAAGAATCAGAGGAAATGATCGAATTACTTCCGTAAATCCCCTTCCAAAATAACCCTTATATGACATAGTTTAGGAGTTAGAAGAGTGGGAAGATATGAAATACCCTGGGAAAACATACAAGAGAACTGTAATTTTGGTCCCACTGTACATCTGATGGCCAAAGTGACAGGCCATCACCAGCTTGATATTGGTCTGTTGTCCCACTTTCTCCCTTAAGGTATGGGCATGAAAATCTTGCCCATGTGATGGTCGAAGTGATGGGCTGTCATACACTAGTCGGTCCGTCGTGTCCTCCTTCACCCTTAAATAGATGTACATGAAATCCTGGCCTAAATGACAATCCAAGTGATGAGTCATCGCCTTTTCTGACGGGCTATCAACTCTGCCGTCGAGGGTGATGCTCCAAGTGGCGGCTCATCACCGCTGATGGGACGTCATCCTTGGCATCGACCATGCAGGCCAGGCTTGGAACTTCGTTCTTTTTCTATGAGGAGCCACTTCGGAATATGAGGTATTATAATATCTCCCCTTGAACATTCTTCCTCAAATGGAGACTAACTAGCTGAAGAGATTGGGAAAGGGATGAAATACCAAAAACTAAATGCTATAGACTGAATACTGATGGAGTGAATGACTCTTAACTAAGATACATGACTAAATTGAATTCCTGAATCATACATAGATTCTAGGACATAAAAAGAACTAAGAGACATGAAACTGGCATGAAATCGAATTGAGTATTAAGAAAGAAGATAGTACATGATGCTGAAGCTAAGCTGAAACAAAAAATATGAGGGTACTTAGCCATAATATCTTCTTCGGCTGCCGTAGTATTACTTATATGAGCTGATTCCTCAAAAGAACTTTCACTACAAGGACTTCCTTATTCCTCAACTTACGAAGCTGATGGTCGAGAATCTTAATTGCACCTTTTCATAAGAGAGACTATCTTTCACTTCTACTCTTTCCAAGGGTACAATTGAGGTGAAGTCACCAATGCACTTCTTTAGCATTGACACATGAAAGACTGAAAACGCATGTGAACTCCGCAAAGGTGTCCAACTCATAGGTCACATTGCACACCTTAGAATCATGTAAGAACCAACATATCTAGGATTGAGATTTCCTTTCTTCCCAAACCTTATCATCCCTTTCATAGGTGAAATATTAAGATATACACAATAATCCATAGCAAATTCAAGCCTTTCTTCTCACATTTGCGTACTATTTCTATGGCTCAGCTATTTCAGCCTTTTCTCCGATAAGTTGAACTTTCCATAGCCTCATGAACTGGAATCAGGCCCTACTAAGGTAGCTTCACCAATACCTACACCTCCTACCATATAGTGCCTAAAATAGGGCCATCCAATGTCAGAGTAGTAACTATTATTATATAAAACTTAATGAGGTAGGTGATCATCTCAACCGCCCTTGACATCATTCAATGAGATGTAGGTGATCATCTCAGCTACCCTTGAAATCAATCACGCAAGCCCTCAACATATCCTCTAGAGTCTAGATGGTCCCCTCTGCTCGGGCCACGTTTGCGGATGGAAAGCTATTTTGAGCTTAACCTGGAGTACTCAAGCCCTTTTGAAATGACTTTTAGAAGTGCGAGGTGAACCGCGTACCCCTATCCAAATGGTAGAAAAGGGATCCGTGCAATTTGAACAACTCTCGGACGTAGCATTATCCTCTACCACCCAAATTTAATTGTATTGTCTGGTGCATACTAGGTAGACTTATAATAAAATCTATGTTGATCTCTTCCCCCACTTCCATGTAGGGATGCTAATGTCCCGGAAATATACCTCCCTAAGTTAAGTTCAGTGTTCAACCTTCACCGCTAGTAGTTAGGCCACTTAGTCACAAATTATGTGGATGTCCTTTTTCATGCCATTCCATAAATAGACTTTATAGATCACAGTACATCTTGGTGGCCCCTGGAGGGATAGAATACCTAGAGCTGTGAGATTCCGTTAGTATCCATTGGCTCAAATCATCTACATCTAGAACACACAACCCGCCCGATAATGGAGCATTACTATCTCCCCTTGGAGAATTCTTCCACCTCTTCCTCAGACTTCTTCCTCATCTTTAGTAATATTGGGTCATCATCTTGACTTGCCTTAACCTCTCCACTCACAAGAGAGGACTATGACTTACTTTGGACTACAACACCACCTCTACTAAGTCAACTAAACGAACTCCTAAATGGGCCAACTCTATGAACATCTTTAACTAAATCCTTTTTTCTATCCTCAATATGAGTAACACTACCTACTCCATCCTATTGAGGGCATCAGCCACTATATTGGCTTTATCCGGTGATACAAACACTCGTCATAATCTTTTAGTAACTCTAAACACCTTCTCTAAAGCAAATTCAGGTCCTTCGACCGAACATACACTCGAGACTTTTTGTGGTTAGTAAAAACATCCACATGAACCTATAAAGGTAGTGCCTCCAAATCTTGAAGGCAAATACTACTGTTGCCACCAAGATCATGAGTCGGATAGGTTTTCTTCGTGAGCCTTGAGTTGTCTAGAAGCATAAGCTACAACTTTACCATATTGCATCAATACACAACCCAAACCAATTCTAGAGGCATCACAAGAAATCACAACTTATCCGAATCCTTCTCGTTGCCGTAACTAGGGTTGTAGTGAGTCGAGCTTCAAATCCTGAAAACTCTTCTCTCACATGCCTCAGACCACTGGAACTTCACAATCTTCTAAGTTAGCTGGTCATAGGGAGTGCAATAGAAGAATCCATCTACGAATCCTATCCGTAGTAATCGGCTAAGCCCAAGAAACTCCTAATGTCTAATAGAGAAGTAGGTCTTGGCCAGCTTCTTAACGACTTCATCTTGAAGATCCACTTAAATACCCTCCCTAGAGATAACATGGAAAAGGAATGTCATTAATGTCAGCTAGAATTTCACACTTGCTGAATTTAGTGAATAACTTGCGGTCTCTGAGAGTCTATAGAACTATCCCCAGTGGCTTGCGTGCTCATTCTCATCTCCTCGAATAGACTAGAATGTTGCCTATGATGTCGATAACGAACATGTCCAGGTATTTCTTAAAATACCAGCGTTCATCAAGTCCATAAAAGCTATAGGAGCATCTTATTAGTCCAACAGACATAACTACAAATTCATAGTGACCATACCAAGTTTTGAAGGCATTTCGGAATGTCATATTCTCTCGAATTCTCGAGCTGATGGTACCCTAATCTGAGGTCTACCATGGAAAAAAAGCTAGCTCCTTGAAGATGATTGAACAATTCATCAATCCTAGGGAGGGGATACTTGTTCTTGATTGTGACTTTGTTCAACTGATGGTAGTCAATACACATCCCGAGTGTACCGGGCCCTTCTTGCGCATGAATAACACCGGGGCACCCCATAGACTTACTGGGCTTGACGAAGCCTTTTCTTAAAAGGTCCTTTAGCTATTCCTTCAACTCCTAAGCTTATATGGAGTCATTATGTAAGGAGGAATTGAGATAGGCTTGGTTTCTGGAAGAAGGTCTATTTTGGAAGTCGATTTCCACATGAGAGACCCCTGAAAGATCTTTTGGGAAAATACATATGGGAACTCATTCATAACTGGAACTGACTATATCTAGACCCAAACTAAATGGTAGATATATCCCTTTGAAATCATTTTCATAGCCTTAATCTATGAAATAAACTGATCCTTAGGGCGCTTTAAGTACTACCATTCCACTTTAGGACTCGGGGTTCATTAGAACCGAAACTTAATAACCCTATTTCTGTAGTTGACTAAGGCATAAAAAGAGTTTAACTAGTGCATACCAAGAATGAGATCAAAATAGACCATATCTAACTCCACTAGATCAACTGTGGTGACTTTCTCGTAGTTGTAACTAGACAATTTCGTACACTCCTGACTCGGTTAAACCGACTCACCAATGGGCCAGATATTGAAAAGGATTTGAGAGGACTTATGGGCTAATATCAAACTGAATAAGTAATGTAAGGAGTCAAAGCAAAGGAAAGTGTGGCTCCTGGATCTAATAAAGCATAGAAATCAATATGGGAGATACGTAATATACCAATAACTACATCATGAGTTTTTCCCGGTCCCGATGTGAAGATAAAAAAAATGGTTCTAGAACGGACCACTGCATGTACCTGAAGTAGTACCCTACTGATCCAGGTGTCCTATTGGAGCTGCTGAAGTAGTGGACTGGGCCTTCCCATGTTTGGCCGATGGGCAAGACTTCTGTGACCTAGTTGACCACAACCAAAGCAACCCTCCTTGTCGAGAAGGCACTCGCTCAAGTGGTTCTTACCACACTTAAGACATGCTGAGATAGTGCGGCTACTGGAGACATGGCTCTGAGACTCAGAGCTTGATGCTCTACCCTTCCAATCATTATGAGGTTTGGGGGAAGAGGAGCACTAGCTGAAGAGGGTGCTGGAGCTCTCTACCGCCGCTAAGTGAGCGATTACCACTACCTCGTTCTCTCTGATGTGAATAGTCAAACTATCCTATTCTAGCTTGCTTACTCTCCTCTCCCCTCGCTCCTTAACGTTTCCTCCTCAATTTATTGAGCATGGATCATAAGTCTGAAAACATCCATTTCGCTTATGAGAATGGAGGTCTTGCACTCCTTGACCGCTAAGTCTGAAACTGTTGATATGAACTTGGTTATTCAAGCCTTGGGTTCAGCCACTATCTCTAGAGAATATCTGGATAGCTGAGTGAATTTCAGGGCATACTCCTGGATAGTCATGGAGTTCTGATTTAGGTTAATGAACTCTTCCACCTTATCCTCCTCAACTCAAAAGGAAAGAACCTATCCAAAACTGGCAGCCAAGAACTCATCGCACTCCATCGGCCCTACACCAACCCGCCTTCCTTCCTTTCACTGCTAGTATCATATGTGCCCACTCTCTCTTTAGCTGATAATCAGCCAATCTGCACTCTCAACGGTAGTGACACCCATGATTGAGGTGATCTTATAAAGCTCACAATAAACTCCTATGGGTCCTCATCTATCTTAGACATATGATATTCTAGGGGATTCATTCGACTAAAATCCCAAACTCTAGCATTAGCTGTAGTGTCATTTGTATTACTAGGTGCAATGGCTTGCTGGTTTACCTGGACGGTCAGCTCGGGGAGTAGCTAAAATGTAGCCTATAACACAACATGTGACACCACGTCCCGAGGGGCCGCTCGGAGTTGGCAAGTCTTGGTTTGCCCCCATTTCTATTCCTTCTGCCATTAACTCATCTGGGAGACATTTTGTGTACACGTATAAAGCAGTAGTTAGAAGGATGTTTTTAGAGTTTCACACTCTATCGCATGATAAAAAGTGAAAGAAGGAAGTTTCCTTTAAAGCTCCTTGTAGCCCCTTCCTTATGAGTGTGGTGCGCTTACACCCATGAAAAGACTCTACTTGATGCGGCTTTTAGATACCCTAGGACATACCTAAACCTGATGTTCTGATACCCTTTTTTAATGACGCGCAAGGTCTATACTATAGCCATAATACGAAAACTTAGAACCATGTGGCTCCAAACTATCCCATGGCATAGCATAATCTCTAACCTACTACAACTTATAAGAAATCTTAAGCGGAGCTATCTATGAATAAAACATTCTTTTAAGAGAATAAGGCAATGGCTGATAAATAGTGAAGTTTGAACAACATTGAGAATATGGGAAGTTGAGACGGTAACACATTTTTTGTCTCGGGAAGCTCTTAAAATCGATGAGCTACTCTACTGTGTCCCCACTAAATTCCGAGTCTAAAACTAAACCGACAAAAACAACTAAATTAAGAACAATATTCTAGCCCTTGGAAGATGAGGACTCACCACTGACAACATGCCGGAGTGCACGGAGGAGACTAATCACGCCATCGGGCCCAGTGTCCAAGCCTATATCATAAGACGATATAGCATAGAAGGTATATGACGTACTTTGAATGCACTGATTATTTAATACTACCATAATAATATAAACAACCATGTAAAAACTGTAAGTAATACTGAAATGGCATGCAATGACCCTATCTCAATCGTAAATGCCGTAAGCAGCCTAAAATATGAAAATACTATAAAGATAATAAAACTATTTTAAGGTCATGCGCATAAACTAATGACTAAGATGAAGACTGTAATTGTGCTGTGAAAGAGCCTGTTAACCTACATGTAATCACGTGAGCTAGACGTGGAGTTCAATGTATACGCCCCTGATAGGACCCAATATACCTTGCCGCAGTATAAAGGCATGGCTGTGTGATAACTAAACCAGGCCCATTGAGGCTAATAACCTATGGTTCCATGTAGTTCTGGGAACCTGAGTGCGTTGAAATCTCGGCTCACTCAAAGGCTAAGTACTCAATCCCATCCGAAGACATAACTATAAACCACTATACTAGTAGCTCGAAACTAATGCCCTAATACTAAGTTAGAACTACTTATCTAGAAGTGAACTGAGAGTCTAAGGACCTGTTAGACTAATAATATTAAAAGTATGTTAATGCTGTTGTTATTTCTAATAACACTATATTCACTCCATTTTTGCAATTTTACTGTTATTGGAGTGTACTGAAAATGTTGAGATTACCATAAAGAATAAATGCATAATTCTTTGATAAAATCATGTATACTTGGCAATTCATGCTAAGTTAAGGTATTACCAGTTCATGAATAAATTCTATGAAAATACATGTCAAGTTCGAGATCATGGGAAAGATATCAGAGTAGCTAAAATACTATCATGGATATATAATAATTATAAGCATGACATCATAGAGAAGATTTGGAAATTCAACAATTAGAAGAAAAGCCCTAAGTCATGGTTTCTAGAGTAAATTACAAACTAAGGTTCCTAATGGACACAAGAGTGGAAGAAAACCCTTGTTGAAGTCTCACATACCCGGAGAAGGAGAATCTCTAACTAGACGTTTAAATGACAAATACTCCTAGAGAAGAACCCTAGCTGGGACTTGAGAGAGTTTATGAACTATTATTACGGCCCATTCTGAGTGTTTTGGAAAGAATGAGAGAGGGAGTGATCAATTACTTCCCTAAATCCCCTTCCAAAATACCCTAATACGATGTAGTTTAGGACTTAGAAGAGTGGGAAAATATGAAAATACTCCCCGGGAAAACATACAGGGGAACTGCTACAATTTTGTCCCGCCATATGTCCGATGGCCAAAGTGATGGGCCGTCACCAGCCCACGGTAATGGCATGAAAATCTTTTACCCATGTGAATCAAAGTGATGGGCCTTCACACTAGACAGTCTATCGTATTCTCACTCCTTAAACAGATGGACGGAAATCCTGGGCTAAATAATGATCTAAGTGATGGGCCGTCATCTATTTGATGTGATTTCAACTCCGCCAACAAAGGTACACCCCAAGTAACAGCTCGTCACTTGCTTGACAGGATGTCATCCTCGGCGTCGACCCTGATGTTAGGCCTGGAACTTATGTTCTTTTTCTAAGAGGAGCCACTTTAAAAGCTGAGGTGTTACATTCTCTTATGTGACTCATAGATTCTCTTATGTGGCATATTGAGTGTGATTCGCTTAGGCTTAAGTTTGGGGCATAACAAGCTAGATATCCCATAGATTCATATATCCTATGGAGTCTATGAAGCCAGGTCTAATAGAGTCCTACTTATGGGTGTGTTGTGTGCCAAACTTATAATCGGGAGGCTACTTGGATATTTTAGAAAAAGGACTTTCTTTCATATGATCATGATATGGAGCTATATTTCTATGAATATTCCTATCTCATATGTTTTTCCATTCTATTAAGATTATCTCCGGAATAAGTGACTCAAGGGAGCCGAAAGGCTAGTAAGATTCTAGAAATGGACCCTAGTGGGTTAACACCTATTAAGGAGGTTCAATTTGGGGCACATGTGGTCCATATATTCCAACACCCATGTTATAGAACCACCAATAATTGAGGGGCCTACAAAAGTCCCTTCGTTATCTACTCCACTTAATTTTTCTATCATGTATATTTGGGAAGCTGCCTGGGCCATCGACCTAGTTGGTGGATGATGGGGCCTCAACGACAAAAAGAGGGGCCTCTAAGTGTAGGGTCATGGAGAGGGGGATCTGGGGGTTCTTGAATTAGGGAATTTCTCTACATGTGTCCCCCATTCTTCATGGGATCCAACCCCAAATAGAACTCCTAAAATATCATTGATAATCTTCAGAGGATTCTCTGAGCAATGTGTTGGAAATTGAGGCCACCAAGTTTGAGGCCTTATTAGCTAAGAGAAGTTGTAGCTACATGGTATGATGTATGATGGATTTCCAAGGGGAAGATTCACCTCCAACTATATGAAAGGAATTTGTAGAGGCTTTCACTGAGTGTTTCCTACCTACATAGATTGGAAAGGCAAAGGCAATAGAGTTTGAGAGACTTTGATAGAATTATATAAGTGTGCAGGAGTGAAGTCTCAAGTTTGTTATGTTAGCTAGTTATATGCCCCATAAATGATTTCTACTATGTAGTCTAGGATTTAGTGATTTGTGATCGATCTTGGAACGCAATTAATAATTGCTAAAAGGAGTACATTGGTTAAAGATATGAATATCTCGTCTAATGGCCTAAGTACAATAGGTAGAGGAGCGTGATTCAAGGGTTAGATAAAGTAAACAAAGAGGGAGAAATAATAGAACTAGATCAACTAGCAATTATGATAAGTTCTAGAGTGAGAACATGACATCAAGCTTATAGTCACAGGGTAGTATTGGACAAGGAAGGCCA
This sequence comes from Datura stramonium, assembly GCA_018107945.1. NCBI lineage: Eukaryota > Viridiplantae > Streptophyta > Magnoliopsida > Solanales > Solanaceae > Datura > Datura stramonium. The sequence goes on from JACEIK010010889.1 coordinate 18,890, forward strand.
GCTTGAGATTTTTTAGCTTCTGGGGAAGTACTATTCTAGAGTATGCGTGTAGGACACAAATGTGTTTTATGTGTGGAGAATATAGCCACACTAAAAGGGATTACTTAGCGATTAATCGTAGTATGGGTGGTCATTTTAGTTTAGGATCACGGGGGCATCCGCATTATATCAGGTGTCAAGATACACTCCCCGGATGTACTGGTGGTGATCTTGATATGTTATAGGTTCATCCATTATCACAGGCGCAGAGAGTCTCTTATAGTTATGGCAGAGTATGATAGTGCCTGGTTAATGATGTAGGTCAGTATCCAGGATAGCAATCAGCTTCTAGGTTTTTGGTTGATCAAAAAGGCTTTAGATGCCTCTATCACATGCCATTAGAGGTAATTATTATTTCTTTATTAGAATGTATTCATGACTTCATCAATTCCATAACTATATGATCCTATATGTGTTTCCTCATTTGATAATTTAGAAAATGCGTAAAATTGAAATCTTCCAGTATCATGTCTTTTAAGAATGTGAAAGTTAGGAGGCTTGAGTAGTGAATAAGTTTTGGTGGCTAATGTGATCAGCAAATTTAAAGATCCATAAGTAAGAGGTAGCTCCATGATAAAGAATGTCACAAAAAAGATAGTCGTGCCTCTCCTATAGTTAGAAAAGTGATTCTTTAATGTCAGGTAGCCTACTCTTTCCCCTAACAATCCATGTTCTCAAGTTAATTCTAAGAGAATATAACACTCTACTTATTGATCCCGTGGTGCCCCCCAAGCATATAGTGAGCTTCCAGTTTGGATGCACTATGCCATCTTATGACAGTTGCCCATACCCTTTCTTTGCTATATTCCACTTATAGTGAGTTACAAATAAAAGGTGATAAAGAAAGTTATGTGATTCTAAAAAGTTAAAAGGTTGTGCTACATTTTATTTCTAGTGGCTATGATCCCATGATTATATACGACCCTAAGGATGCATATAATATTCCATTCATGACACTAGGGACCTATGGACTATGTTCGAAGTGACTCTCTACTCTTTTCTTATTTTGTTAGTATGTGAGGTATCTGGTTCCTATGGAACATTCTCTTAAGGTGCTTCATTTCCGATGATGATGGAAACGCTCATTGATGAGAGTAAGGGGGTTGAGAGCAACATTTGTGCTCCATGCCTATGTTGCTTAAATAATTCTGACCATACTTCATTTATATCCAAGAGTTGAGAAATGTCACATCTGTGCTTCGTTCCTATGCCGCCGCATAACTCTCTTCATACCGTATGTTTATGTTCAAGAGTTAAGGATCTACTCATACTCGATGCAATTCCTGCCTATGATTATCCTCATCAATATCTTGTGAAGTCTATGTATATTGTTGGTAAGGATTAGTAATAAAGGAATGATTATGTATAGAAGATGACTTTTAGGTTTAGATGTGATTTATGAGGCAACGGAGCCAACAATTGTGCTTTTCATCCATTCTTATCATGTATTTTGTATTGTGATGCCCAGTGAGGCTTGTTGTGTTTTTGGTTAGATAGCTTGTATTTTTATTTATGGGATAACACTATCTACAAAAGAAATCCTGCGAAATTTTTGAAAATCGCTAGAGTTCTTCTTCATTTAGAGCCATGACCCTTTATTCAAGAATGAATGATCCGGGCGATGATGTAACACCCTACATTTTTTTGAAAGCAAGGGTTTGATCTATTCAGTGTGTTTGAAATAGCCCAATCTAAACTATTTATGATTCTTAAGTTTTTGGAAGAGATATTCATGAATTATAAAAGTGTTAAGGAAGTTTTAAGTTGATTAAGAATTGGAAAGATCAAGTTTAGTGTTACACCATGGCGGTAACTGCCCAATTTCACATATGTGCCATACCTTGAGTCATGGATGGCTATGCAATATAGGAGCTACGGATAACAAAGTACAAATCCATGTATGGACAATACATGGAATGTATGGGCCATATCTGCCGTAGGTGAAAAGCTATGCATGTACAATGTGAAATATGAAGCACATGTTGAGTTTGCATGAAAGGTCTATCTTCAAATGATCATATCTACCACCTAAAAGAGTTTTAGGGTGTTATATATGTCAAATTAAATTCTAAGTGATTCTAGTTTTAACATATACAACCACATTCGTTAATTCGAGTTTAGAATAAATAATTACGGGCATTTTAATAAAAGCACTATGAAGACGTTACGACTAGACCACCGTAAGTGGATTCGCAGCCCGTACATGGCCATGTACAAACCACAAGTTGAAGGTAGTGGATGAATAAGGGGTGTGAATTGTGGTTCTGATAGTGACCCACAAGTGAATTTTGTGACATGCAAGAGAGGGAAAATCTTGCAACTTGGTTGTAAGTCTAATTTTTTCTGCCTTTTATATTAAGCCTGGGCCTTCGACTCTTCATTTTTCTCACTTCCATTCACTCCCAGCAGCCTCCCAAATGCGTTTTTTAAAATCTCTTCCTAAGGAAATGTAAGAGTCTTCCATGATGTTGCAACTCAATCTACGATTTTCTTCAATATTCTGATATCAAATCTTTCTTCCTTCTCTAGTAAAGTGAGGAATCACTCATAAAGTTCAAGACTTGAATTTGTGAGCAACTCATCTTCCAACAAGGTAAGCTTCTTCCTAAACCATTGAATGGGTAAGTATTTTCAACTTATTAGAACTTTAAGTATAGGACTCATAGGATTGTTAGAAATCCATGAGTCCATGTTATGGACCTTGATTAAGGCGTGTTGGGCTATTTTGGATTTGAGGATGGTTGTAGTTATGATGGTTGGAATTATTGATGAATTTTTACGTTGTTAATTATCTATAGAAGGAGGAGGGCGTTAGGACGCCCCACTCATGAGAGGCTCGATTACCTACGGCCTCTTTTGCGTTTGAAGAAGTGCCTCTATGACTGGAATTTATCGCTAAGATGTTGATTATAGTTCCTATCTTTGTAATTATTGTATATTGACCCTATAAAAGGACTATAGATCCATGGTTATAATTGTGAGCCAAAGAATAGTTATGTAAGGAAAAAATTTCTCCGTCAGATGTTCCTACATGTTCCTTCAGTTGTACATTTATCCTATTTGATACGTTCTCCTAATTGACTCAATATGAGTCTGTTTAATATGAAATTCCCTAGAATTTACATCATGTGTTTCCAATATACCAGAACTCCCTCAACCCTTTCTGTTGTACATAATATTCTTCCTACAAAAAGGTGGATATGTTCCCCTTAGGCTTGAATGAGACTTCTTATACATTTAAGGAGATTATGTCTTGTGCATCTAAAGAAGTTCATGCTTCCAAAAATCCTACACGAGGGACAGAAGAATGCATACGAAGCCTCCATAATTGGTATTCCCTTAAGTTATTTGTCTGTTCATGACTCAAAAGTCCCTCAAAGTTTGTCCTTTTTGATCAAAGTTTTTGGTGAGATAGTTGAATTAACTTTATTGCAGCACCGACATACATATACTCCCATAAGAAAACATCAATTTACATATGAATAATGTCTCCAAGAGCCATAATAACCGTATGAATATAACCTTCTGAAGTTAAAAGTACTATATAGAAAAGAAGAACCCCAAGTGTTGTCTGTTTCCAGTGCCTCTCCTAAGACCAAGGTCCTCATAATATACTCCCATAGCAATGTATCCTCCCCTCGGCATGCACGTGTGCGCACACACATACACATATATTTTTAGCTTCAATGTTAAAGAGTTTCAAGATTTTTATAAGTGCTTTCATAATACTGTACTAATGCATTACATGTTTAAAACTTACAAGTTGCTATATGCTTTTCATGATGATTTAAAAGATGCTTTCTATTTTGATTGAGATTTTCTAAAGCCATAAAAAATATTAATGACCCTTAAGCCAAGGTGTATTATTTCTAAATTACTATAAGCTACTAAGCCACATGTTTGTTTAATTCTTTAGTCCTATGGCCAAGAGTTTGAAAAAGAATCATGATCCAAGTTCTTTTTTAAAAGGGGCCATTGAGCCACAAGTTATGAAATGAGGTCAATAGCCAAAAGATGGCATTTAATAAAAGGGCCAAAGGGCCTTTGCCCTTTAATTAGTTTTTTCATGTGTAGGGGCACTTTTTATGTTTTATGGGCAGTCTTTTCATGTCTACGCTTATATGTTTTATGGATACCTTTTAGGATCTCTCTTACAACTCCGAGAAGGTTTTAGCCAAAGTTTCCAATTCCCAAAGCCACACATTGCTGATATAGGAATATAACCGCCACAAGGGCTCGAGGCGGATAGATAGTTGAGCCACCCATTTAATCTGGACTAAGGTGGTCAATCGAGCCTCTGCAAATCAATTGGGGAAAGATGACTAAAATACTTTTATATACAAAACATCATCTATCAATGCGACAATTGTAGGTAGATAGGACGCCATGATGTACACATGATGACTTTATTATGTACTTCATAGAGGGTTAGTGACTAGGATTCCGCTACTAAAGATTAAATATATGTTGAAGCTTAAAAGTATTTACTTAAGTACAATTCTTACTAACATCATTTTTATTACAACTAATACGATCAATGACATTGTTTCTATTACATTTTATTCAAAAATTATCCATTGCCAATGCCATGTCCATTGTGGTTCTTATTGTAACACCCCAAAAGTCCCCAAGATTTGAAGCTTAGAAATTTGAATTCGAGCTCAGTAGAAAAATCTGCAAAGTGCCTCAGAACGACTCCATCTAACGAGTCGTTATTGGACTTACGTATCGTTAGCCAGTCGTTGGAAGTGCTTCAGGAAAGATGCCAGTGATACCATGGAGAGGGAGGCACGAGCCATTGTGGGAGACAACTCACTCATTGAGACAGCTTGTGGTGAGCCGTAGACTTGGACTACCGGGAAAGAATGAGTCGTGATGACCCTTGGTGGCTTTTACGGTCATCGTGAGGAATAGTGGATTGAGCCTAGGGTTTCAGGTCAATGGAAATAGATGGTTGTAACGGACCTTTTTGGATATAGCAAACGTATCCGTGGTGTTGATCGTGGGAAGAGACTTGAGGGTTGGTCCAAGCTTGTGATGACGTGAAGGACCGACGCAGTCGCTCAACTGGGCAACAAATCACATGCCGGGCCGCTGCGGATTACCAGTTAAGGAACCAGTGTAGTTAATGGAAGGTTTTGACGAGCCGTTAGATGTAGCAACGAATCGTCCTATCGTGGTCATTAGCCGAGAAGCTAAAACCATGATGTAAATCCCGTATCAACGATGGTCACCACGAAGTCATGGTGTGAGGACCAACAACTCATGGTGAGGGTTAGGTCCTGCATCAACAAATTTTTAAGGTTTTCCTCAGGGGCATTTTAGTAAAGTCCTCTACACTTCCATATTAAAAGTGACGTCATTTTGGGCTTCTAAGGGATGTTTTTAGGGCATTTTCAAGCCTAAACCCTCATTTTCTCAACTCTCCTTCCTTTCCCCTCAAGATCAAGGATCCACCAAAGGTTTTCATCAAGGCTTCAAGGTGTAATTTTTAGTGGGGTTTCTCCTACTAGGTATGTGGGTTTTCAACAAGGATATTCTTTCATCCTTGTGCCCCAAAATGTTTTATCAAATATCGATTTTAATTATTCTAGAAAAGCATGACCTAGGGACTGTGTGATGGGTGATTTCTTCTTGAATTCTAAAACCAACTAGGATTATAAGCTAATTGTGATCATGAAATTATTTGAATAGCTTGAATTATGTGTTAGATGTTGAGAATTCATGGTTATAGAATGTTCTTCTGCGAGATGGCTTCAATGATGATTGGGGTTTTATTATTGTCCACTTAATTATATCAATAACTCATATCCATGTATAAAATATGAAGATTTTCGCCTCCCGCAAGTGTACGGTCGTGCTAAGTAATATAGTGGCTCTATTAAAGAACCGGAATGTCAAAACCACAGGGACTCCGGACCTATTCCGCTAACTATCAAGTTCAAGTGTGATATTAAATACCAAAAAGTTCATTTAGGAAAGTTTTAAGAAGGTTTAATTAAATCTAATTTTGTCAACGAAATATTCTCGAATTCACTCTAGGAGCAACATAGAGTCAAACCAGATAATCATGCGCTAATATGAATTGCAATGGTTTAAGTATGAAACTATCAATTGTCATCTCACATAATTAGAATTGCATGTCTATGGCCCTTGAGTTCTAAACACGACAACTAGCCTTACTACTTCGTTGAGAGCAAGGATGCTAATTCTAGTTCGCTGTGGGCTATTAATTACGTGGATGTGGTTTACGTGGATATGATTAGGACTCTCGTACACCTAATCATTCTACTCAACTTAGCCTCACAACTACTTCTTTGAGTGGTGATGTGATAATTTTGAGTTGGTCTCTAACTCATCCCGTTTTATCAACCAAGCAAGGCATTAGGTATATCTTTATCCTAACACAAATTATACCGTGAGATACAATCATGCTCCTTACATTCTCATGTTCTGACCTAGGTAAAGTCTTTCAAGCATATGCCCAAGTTAACGTGTAAGTTTTCATGGTGATCAATCATAAAACAAATCTAGTAGTCCAATGCAATACAAAAACAATAATCAATAACTTAATTCCAACACAATTTCATAAAAATATCAATCATAACTCATGGCTTCAACTCCTAGAGGAAGGGTTCTAGCCATCATGTTCGCAAAATTGGCAAGAAAACATTAATAAACTAACATATTTACAAGAATTGCAGGTAGAAGAGAAGGGAATTTGACAAACGCTAGCTGAGTTCTCCACTTCTCCCTTCACTCCAAGGTGGTTTTCCAGAATAAAATCGTGAAAAAATGATTTTAGGAGCTAAGGGACCTATTTATAGTAAATGAGAATCATGCAAAATTAAGCCTGTCGTGGAATGGCTCTGTGTCACGGAGTGTATCGCGGAGCACTACCCCATGACACGCCAAGAGGTAACTCGGAGGCCTCGAAATTTCCTCAGGATGCCATGCTGTCGAGGGTTGCCGCGCTGGCTGGCGTGACGCTGCTCATGCAGCACGATGGCATGCTGCTGGTGCGCAGTTGGCCTGGCGTGACACGGCGCTGGCACGCAGCTCGCTTTGCCCGCATGCCGCTCTCTCGCGGCCACCGCCTGGGCACTGGCACGGCGCTGGGCGCGGCACACGCACAGCATGGCACGCTGCCTGGCGTGGCCAGCCTTGCCAAGGCATGCTCCTTGCCGACTTTTGCACATTGCTTCCTACTCCATTCCTTCATTTCACCAACTTATGATTAGTTCCTCAAATTCATTAAAACCTACAGAAAAAAGACTAATCATGTTGGTTAGTACATGTATTCACATTTATATAAAATCACATGAAAATGTATATAATTAGTTAGCTAAACAAGACTGAATTAAGATATAAAGAATCACTCTAGTCATGTAGTTATTCCCGAGATCACAACCCCACACTTAAAGTCTTGTTCGTCCTCGAACAAATCTTTTACATCTCATGCATATGGGGACTCACACATAGCTAATTTAGCAAAATAATTCAAGCTACGACTATAATGATTATTTAAGATAACAAGCTAAAAATAGAGCATGCACGATTTGGTCATTGAAATGAAAATACAACCTTGCCAAGACTTCCTAACCTCCTCAAGAATCTACTCCTCAATCTTAGCAAACTCATGCAAATCAACTGATCAAGAAATCCAACATGAATTATATCTTACATTCAACATGTGCCCTCACGGCAAGAGTTACCCCATTTTTACATGCAAAAACATTTTTAAATCACAACATGTGGGTACATGAATAGAATTACGCTCGCTCTCACAAAGAATTCACATGCATCAAGTGTATCGACCTATAAGCTTGCCCTTAATGTTTTATTCCACTAATTTCCAGGATGTATGAATGTACATCATAGGACTTTTGAGGTTGTAATGTAGCTAAGGGACGGGTAGGTACTTCTGGCAGTAATAGTGACTATCTTCCCTAAGCGCTTTTAATACATCACGCCCTCATTACGAACTTCCTTCCCTTACTTCACCTTATCTCTTTTCAGCTTTCCCTTTTTCCTCTTTTTGTTTCCCCATTTCTTTAGGGCACTTTATATTAGTAAGGAGTTCTATAAATTAATTTTCATTAATTTGTTTTCTTACTCCTTACTAATAATCAACCATTTACACAAGTGCACCTTGTCCTTTTCTCAACTTCTACAACTTGCTATTTTTCCTTCCTTTTCATTCTTCTCACTCCTTCACTCTTTCGGATTTCCAAGCGCTTAGGGTGTTTTGAGATCACCCAAGGCTAATGAAAGAAAAGATTAAGCTTTTATGTTGCAGCTTATCAAAGAATAGGCTCAAGGCTCAAAGAGACTAACTAGGATTAATTATTCAAGGTAGGTAAAATGAGGGATAAAATTTAGGTTCATTCAAAGAAATGCCTAAGTCATTCCCTACAATTCATGATCCTTCATTTCCCATTTTTATAAACACAATTCTGCATACAAGTTCTAGACACTCCAAAATAGCAAAAACCTTATACTCATGGTATGCTCAATTCACATCCATTCACCAAACTCTTAACTCACCTAATCACAAGCACCAAACATTAAGCTTCAATCATATTGAGTCAAATTCAAGAGTCTAAATGTCTCTAACAAAGCTATACACTTGCATGCTTCAACACTGAACATACTTGCATCTTACAATCATGTATAGCACAAAACAAGAATATCAAGCCATCATTAGCTACGGGTTCACAAACCAAACCTATTGACTAATTCCTCAAGACGGTCGTCATCCATCCATTGCTGGAAACAGTCTCTAACATGACTAAAACATTATATACAGATAAAGAAATATTTTTTTATTATTCTTCAGTTCAAAGACCCCCATCGAAAGAACCGTAAAAGAAAAACCAACGTGGTGATAACTATGCTTGATTTGGCAAAATTTTTCAAATTACTCACAAAATTCCTCACAAGCATTACATTCACCAAAATCGTTAAGCATAAAATTTTGAAATTTTTCTCACCCCACACTAAATCATGCTATGTCCTCAGCATCAAATCAAATTTAGCAAGGATGAGAAATACTCCTCGAGCCTCTATGCAAAGCCAAAAGCATGCTTTTCTTCAAGTTCTCATAGGTGGGTGCTTGACCCCACACTTCTTCTATTCCATGCTTTTTAGCTTCATCCTTCTCGGTTTTCAGACTTCCTCCATCTAAGCTTTCTAACTTTACACCAAAACACAAACACAATGAAAATAAAATCAATACAAACCAAAATTAAACAAATTGTACCTGGGTACCCTTGCTGCTCTCCCTACAGCGCCTAATTTTACGTCGCGGCATGACGCGGGACCGGCCCTTTTCAGGACATCTCATACCTGCCTCTCTATCGAGAACCATCTCCTTTTCTTTTTTGTTGTTTAGACTGTCCTTTTAAGGACATCCTTATACCTAGGTTCTTTCGAGAACCATCTCCTTTTCTTTTGTTGTTTAGAGGTGTCAACCTCCACTCGCTCCTCTCTTCCTCCAACTTCTTCCCACCTGAAGCCCTTATTAGACTCGGGCTGAACACTTGTCATTGCCTTTGGTCATGCACCTGTGGAATCCTCCACCCCACACTCATCCCCCCGACAACACACTAACCCGGCTGTGCGCTCGTACGTGTGGATGGGTTCACTTCTTGGTAAACGCGGAAGAGTTCTTCTTCATCCTCGACCTCATTTTCGTGTCCCTTACTTTCAAGTCAATCACCGCTTCTCCGGTGGCCAAGAATGGCCGTACCAAGATTAAGGGTACCTGTTCATCAACTTGAAAATCAAGACAATAAAATCAAGCAGTATAATAAACTTACCTACTTTGATGAGAAGGTCCTCTATTATTCCACGTCACTCGCGACTTATCACCTAGCTGCAGCATCAACTTTGTTGGCCTCGGTTTTGCCAACTCCAGGGTGTTGAATAAAGATAGGGGCATTAGGTTAACTGCTGCCCCTAAATCAGCACAGCCCGTAGCACCCTACTACCAATTTGTATGGGAGGGTAAAACTCCCCGGGTCTTTTGAGCTTCTTGGAATTTTGCTCAATACCCGATGACTGCACTCCCGCCTTCAAGGCGCCTGACATCCCCAATCTAACTTTGTTTGCCATCACGCCCTTCAAGTATTTAGCATACTTGGGCATTCCTGCAAAACATCAATAAGAGGATAAATTTATTTGAAGTTCTTTGAAACTCTCAAAGAACTTTTGAAGCATTCCTCCTCCTTGCTCTTTCTGAATTTCTGAGGGAATAGTGGTGGTGGTCTTTGTGCTGGCTGCGATGAAGATTGTGCATCTTGTTGCCCAGCCTCTGATTATCTCCCGTAGCCGGTGGATGGTCTTGGTCTAACCAACTCCGATTGCACCTCCTTTCTCGCCCTCTTAGGCAATCGCATCATCTAATTGATTTTACTTCTAAGACTGGATGGCATTAATCAATAAGTTAGGATATGCGTCGCTTTGTAATCCCCATGCGATCTCATATTTTAAGCAATTGCTATCTGACCCACTTGTTTTTCAAGATTGGGGTGGCCACTTGTTGATTCTTTAAGTCTCGTTGCCATCCTCGCCGATTTTCCGCTAACTAGCCCGGCCCCATGATTTTCTGCAATGTTTCCTCACGCTGCTGCTCAATTGCCCATCATTCTGCCTATTCTGCTGATACTGCTGGTGTTGAGGGTGCTGATAACCTTGATTTTGGTTTCCACCCCAAGAAAAATTCGGTGGCCCCCGCCACCCTCGCCGGAGTTGTTTCTCAAAATTCTAATTGTTTCTATGCACATTTCCAACAAAATTGACCGATTCCAAATTGGCTCCACAAGATTTTGCATTGTGCCCAGTATTACATACAAATTTCACACCAACTTGAGCTTGCTGAACCGCATTCACCTCGGCCCCGGTGTTGGTCTACCAATTTATTGATCTAAGTCATCATCCGATGCCGGAACGAAGCTAACTGCGCTCGCCATGGCATTCATTCCATCAACTATCAACCCCGATCTCTTTCCTGCCCCTCTCGATGACTCGCAGCTACTCTAGATTTCCTTGGAGTACCTCGTTCAACAAAGTACAACTCATCATACGTTCTCCAAGGCTTGCCTACCCGATGCAGAGTCTAGTAATATTTTGTGTGTGGTCTAGACTTTCTACAAAGGTATGAGCCAGCACTTAATTTGATTTCTGGTGATGGGGACAAGCCTCAACAATGACTTGAATCTTTCCCAAGCCAAATATAAATTCTAATCAGGCTTCTGCTTGAAACCGAGTATTTCACTTGCAACTTTGCAGTCTTGCCTCAAGGAAAGAATCCGATAAGGAACTTTAGCAAAGTCATTCCACGAAGTTATGGAGTTTAGTGGCTCATCTTTCAACCACTTTTTTGCCTCTCCCAACAATGAAACTGGGAAGAGGGTTAGTCGGACATAATCTGTGGACACGCCGGTGGGGACAAACGTCACTAATCTCTTAGAAAGCTCTCGTAAGTGCCGTTGTGGTCCTCATGTGCCATCCCCAGTGAATTGACCACTAGAATATAACATATGCACCATGTTCTTTTTAAGTTCAAAGTTCCCTCCAGGCCCGGTTTACGGATAATGAGCCCGTACCTGTCGTTTGTGGGATTGCCACTTCGCGAACCGGTCCTGCCGCCATTGCTCTCGATGACAATTGTTCGTGTCTCGCGGGTGGTTGTTGTTGTACCTTCTTGAAGTCTCTTCAGATTTTTCTCTAGAGCTACTCTCCTTCTACAAATGGATTTGACGTTCAGGTTCAAGCAACGGTTCCACAAGCTCTCTATTTTTAGCGCCGCGTGACAACCTGCCACCTGCAATAAGTCAAACCAAGACCAAGTTTCTCAACACTTAAGGAAATTCCTAAAAATCATACAACAACATATAAATTATCAAAACCGCCGAGTCCTCGGCAACGGCGCCAAAACTTGTTCAGTCCCTGCAAGTGTACGGGTCGTGCAAGTAATATAGTGGCCCTTTTTAAGAACCGAAATGTCGAACCCACAAGGACTAGACCCATTCCTCTAACTATCAAGTTCAAGTGTGATATTAAATACCAAAGATGTTAATTTTAGAAGTTTTCGATAGAGTTTAGTTAAGTCTAATTTTTGGTCAACAAAATATTCTAAATTCACTGTAGGAGCAACATAGAGTCAAAACCATATAATCATGCGCCATTACGAATTGCAATGGTTTAAGTATGAAACTATCAATTGTCGTCTCACATAACTAGAATTGCACGCTCATTTCCCTTGAGCCTCTAAACACGAAAAACTAGCCTCACTACTTCGTTGAGAGCGAGGATGCTAATTCTAGTTCGTGGCCCACTACGTGGATATGATTAGGGACTCGTACACCTAATCATTCTACTCAACTTAGCCTCACAACTACTTTGTTGAGTGGTGATGTGATACCCCGAGTTAGTCTCTAAGTCATCCTGCTTTATAAACCAAGCAAGGTATTAGGTATATCTCTATCCTAAGTACAAATTATACCGTGAGATACAATAATGCTCCCTACATTCTCATGTTTTGACTTAGGTAAATGTTTCAAGCATATGCTCAAGTTAACGTGTATGTTTTCATGGTGATCAATCATAAAAACGACCAATAGTCTAAAATGCAAGACAAAACAACAAACACTAACTGAATTCCAACACAATTTCATAAAAACACAATCATAACGCATGGCTTCAACCCTAGAGGAAGGGTTCTAGCCATTCATGTTCATAAAATTACGAGAAAACATTAATAAACTAACATACTTACAAGAATTGATAGAAGAGAAGGGAATTTGACAAACTCCTAGAGAGTTTTCCCACTTCTCCTTCTCACCCCAGTGGTTTTTTAATAAAATCATGACAAAAATGATTTTAGGAGCTAAGGGACCGATTTATAGTAAATGAGAATCAGTGCAAAATTAAGCTTGTCGTGGAATGGCCTGCACATGGAGTGTATCGCTGAGCACCGCTCCGTGATACAGAGGTAACGTGGAGGTCTCCCTCTCGAAACTTCTCAAGATGCCATGTTGCCGAGGGTTGCCGCGCATTGTCGCGCCAAGTGACACGCTGCTCATGCAGCGCGATGGCATGCTGCTGGCGCGCAGCTGGCCTGGCGTGGCAACGGCGCCGGCGCTGGGCAGCTCGCCTGCCTACATGCTGCTCTCTTTTCTCTCGTGTGCTCCTCGGCTCGGGCGTGGCACGGCGCTAGGCACGGCACACGCACAATGTGGCACGCTGCCTGGCGCGGCCAGCTCCTGCCAAGGCATGCTCCTTAAGCCGACTTCTCGCACATTGCTCCCCTGACTCCATTCGTCTACTTCACCAACTTATGAATTAGTTCCTCAAATTCATTAAAACCTAAAAAACAAGGAGTAATCATTTTTGTTAGTACATGTATTCACATTTATATAAAATCACATGAAAATGTATATAATTAGTTAGCTAAACAAGACTAAATTAAGATATAAAGCATCACTTGGGCATGCTATTTTTCCCGAGATCAAAGATCGTAAGGATTTCCCTATTGATTAGAATAGACTATTTGCTAAATATGTTGAGATGAGATTATAGCTTGGGCTTGATCAATTTAAAGTTAATATGTATTTTTGTTATGGTTTCGATGAAGTTGTTTTGGGTATGAGGTAAAACCCATGATAGAAGCATACTATTGAACCTTTCTCACGAATTGGAGTAAATTTTGAAATGTGGGTTCTATGAAATGTGAAAATGTATGCTTTTCCCCATGATCTCGTGTTAAATGTTTAAGGTATGAGTTAAGTGTATGGACTTTCTGTAAATCTAAATAAATGAAGCAATGTATCTATGTTAGAGTGTAAATTGGACCTATGGATCCTACATGACCCTATGTTATCTGTCTTACGTTATGAACTGGAACCTGGAATGTTGTGGAAGTGTGTAATATGATATGAATCTATGGATGTTCATAAATGTAAGAGGTGTGGACTAAATGATGATTTGGCAATATGATTACGTGAAATATGTTGATAAAGCGTGTGAGAATGATATTTTTTAATTATTGGCTTGTTGTTAGTAGAAACAGTCCTAATCCTTTCTAAATGAATATCGTAGGATGAAACCAAGAAATGTTCATATTTCGATTAGCTATAGCAGTCATAGACCAAAATGTATAATATCGTAATAGTACTCCTGCGTTCTAGTCAAATGGGGACTCTCCATAGAGAGAATGACTCCCTAGTTCAGTTGGGACTCTCCATAGTAGAGAATGACTCCTAGTTCAGTAGATTCTTGATGAGTTGGTAATTTACCAACTCATTAGGCTCTAAAACTTGAGTTTTTGTTTAGTTCTCGTTGATTATTTGATTTTATGCCCTTTTCTTTCATTGTGTGCATATGGCTAAAAGTGAAGAAGAGAGAAAATGGAGCAAAAAGAGATGTTAGGCTGACCGGCGAGTCGCAGATGTAAATCGAAACATCAAGCCAAGGGTCGGATCTCACACCAAAGGAATAAGGCCACCGCAATTCGCGACTTCCAATAGCAGGTCATCGAAGGATGCTCAAGAGTTTTGGAAAATATCCTGAAGACCCGTGGTTCACGGATTTGATTGGAAAAACGCCGGTGATCACTAGAAATTAGGAAATGCAGAAAAGACATCCGGCGGTTCACGGATTGCATAGGTGAACTGTCGGTGCCTCCGCCGGTTCCAAAATGGAGCTATAAGGGTATAATCGCCCATCATTGAAAAGAGACAGCGCACCCTACTTTTCGGGTATAAATAGAAAAGAAGTAATTTGTAATGGAGTAGGGAGGAAGATAGAAAGAGAGAGAATTTAAAGAGAGAAAAAAAAGCTATATCACTATCTTTTCTTCTTTTAGCAAAAAGAACATTCTCTTAGCTGAAGTAGGGGGATTTTGATTGGAAAATACAGAAAGTACTTGTTCTAGTTCCTCTTGTACTAATAAGTTTCATGTATTGTGAATATTATTTTGTGAAGTTGATTTATCTACTCTTGCTATTAAATTCACTGATGCTTTTGATGAATGTGTTTTGAACTTTTACTATGAGTAGCTAAAATCATTAACTAGAGGTGTGTGATGATGAATTCTTAATTGGATTGAAACACAGAGGAAAAAGTAATCTTCATGTTGTTCAATTAAGTGTAAATCTATTGATTCGTCTAATCTATTAATGAAGATCCATTGATATGATATGGGTCTATTTATTCTTGCTTGACTATTGGTTGTGAGAGAATAATTAAGTATTGGAAGAGAATCTAGTAGTGGGAATGATAAGAGATTCCAAAATATTAGGAATAGTTGTCACGTCCCGAGTCTACACCCTGGATGGACACACATTTGAGCCAAGTAACCCCAAGTCAAACCTTGGTCTATCATACATGTATTGAGTAAAACATGCATAGAGTGTGCCAGAAATAATAATAAGATAAAACATTTTAGAAAGATAAAACTCGAAACAAGGTTTAAAACATCTGAACAATCCGAAAGTCTGACATCAAATCTGTGTCTGAAAGTCATCAAACTGATGTGAGCCGCTTGCGGACAAGCCTCAGCCAACTCTACGCCTAACTAAAAATAATTAAATGACTAAAGAAAAAATAACGCCCTCGAAAGATGAGGACTCACCTCTGCTGTAGAGGAGGATCTGAACTGCGGCGACTAACGACGCTGAGTCTGAGAACCTGCAGCTGTATCATGAAACGATACAACATAAAAGTATGCGTCAATACTTTTAATGTAATAAGTTAGTAGGAGAAAACATAATGCTGATATAAACGACTAACCTCAAAATGACATGCAATGACCAACTAATATACTGAACTGAAACAACTGAAGTAGACTGAGATGGACTCGAAAAGACCCCACGAGCCGCTAAGGACTCGTGGGAAGGCCTCGATGGATGAGGGATTCCTTTGAGGACCCCCATAGCGGGCGCATGTAACGACTGTGTTCACCCACCACAAATCGTCATGTCAGTCGTAGGGTGGTCTTTGTAGAGGAAGATTGGAAAAATTGATCCAGTGCACTTTGACGGGAGGTGGCAATGAGTCGTGGATGCTAGGGCCTCCAGGCCGTCATGTCACTCATTAAGTCCCGGTAGACCAGCTTATCTAGTGAAATTACGAGCGAACCACTGGATTGCAGCCCTAATGACCAGTCATCGGGCCGTCCATTAAGACCGCTTTGCCAGTTATTTTCAGCGATTTCAGTAAGGGCTTTTTCGTAATTCCTATGTTCTAAGGGCTTATACTACGCCATTTTAAGCCGGTAATATAGGGTTTTTAGTAGAGAAAACCTATCTTAGGCCATTACTTTATGCATGCAAGGTTGGGGGGTTTGAGGAGAAGAATCAAGGTACCTCTCAAGGTTTTCAAAGGGGAATCTCAGCTGGGCAATTAGGAAGAGTTAGAATTCCTTAATCCTGCATGTAAGGCTATGAGTGGGTGCTTCTTCACACCCACGCCCATTCCATATCAATTTCTGATTGATTTGTAATGATCAAGTATGGGGTTTCATTCAATTGCATGATTCTTACATCTCTATTCATAGGTATGATTAAATTGAATTGATATTGATGATTTACCTAGCTTGGGATGATTCTAACTTAATTTCTTTTACAATTGTTTTTCTAAAAGTTGAATCTAAAATGCCCATGTGTGGATAGTTCATAATGGAAGTGATTGTAGAAGAATGTGATGATGATGGAATAGATGATGAAAGGCATGTTTCCAACCTTACCCACAGATTTTGATGATGTTTGCTAAAGAAGATTAAATAGACCTAAGTATGGTAGAGCTGGGTGATGCCCAAATGATGTTTTCTGCGATTTTCCCTGACATGAGCTTACCACATGGTTGAGATGAAATTTCTTTCCCTTTAACCCTATTATGAATTCTAGCTTGTGCTATGTCTCAAAGTAAAGCTTTCCTCTATGCAACTTCATTGATAAGTATAGTGTCAAGCCTTGGGTCAAGAACAATGTTAAGCTTCATTTCATGTGTTAAGTCTAAGTATGATTTCATTTAAAGCTTTGTCGAAATGACATTGTTGAGGTTCATATTTATATGATGTCTAGTGTATGCATGATTTCATAATGAGCTTTGTCAATAGACAATGTTGAGCTTCGTTTCATATGATGTTGAGTTTATGCATGATTTCATGTTGATCTTCGTCACTAGATGATGTTGAGCTTCATATTTATACGATGTAGAGAATTGCATGTTTTGGGAGAAGAGTCTAGCACTGAGTGGGCTAAGGGTCGACTACCCTATGCCCCAAAACTACGTGCCAACGTAGGTTGATACTATTATATTATTGGGACCTCTCTTGTGAGTTATCCCCTGCCCGATTGGCCCTTCAGCTTGATATCGATATCATGGTAGCGTCCTTAGCCATGGCAAGGTTTTGGATGGCTCTGCCCACTTGAGTGTAGTAGTTGGGACTACGTAAGCTCTATCGTGGTATGTCAGTTAAGTGACGAGTCTCCCACTATCTATATCATTCGAATTTGCATATCCTTTACTCATGATAATTACCTTACGTATGCATGTTAAAAAAAAAAGCAAGGTGTGACTCACTATTCAGCTTTTGATATAAATGTTATGTTTTAGCTTTGAGTCATTCGGGTCAGTTATGAGGTTCTAAAGCCATGCATGAACACGTTATTATAAAAGTACGATTTCAAAATGAATGCATGTAGTCTTGTACTTAGTCTTAAAACCTTATTACATCTGTGAATGGTTTTACCTGATTTATGTTATCAAAGCGATTTTACTTACCTTGCATACTCGGTACATTCCACGTACTGACCGCATACCTTTTATGTTGTATCGTTTCATGATGCAGGATTAGTATCACAGGTTCAGTCCCATTTGTAGTCGCTTATCAGAGTTAGCACCTACTAGATTGGTGAATCCTCGTCTTTTGAGGATTAGACTTTCAGTTATCTTGGATGTATTCTCAATTTTAGTATTTTTGAGCTAGTTGGGGGTGTTGTCCCATCAGCTTGTCCAGATTAGAGTCTTATTAGACTTAGATATGTATTCAGCTTCAGACGTTCATTATATTGTTATGTTAAGTTAGACTTCCGTTGAGTTATGATTATGTTTCTTCATGTTTATTGATTTAGTTAGTTAAATGCTTATGTTGTGGGTTGACTTAGGGTCTCTTGGGGTCCCTTGTCCCATGTCTACGATCTGGGTCTCCTCTCGGGTCGTGACACAAGGTGTAGAGAAAAAGATTACAAGCTTTTGAGGCTCCTGAAGGCTCTACCTCCCATGACATAGAAGAGACCCCCGTTGCTCCAGAACTTAATATGCCACATCATGAGACATCGGGTCATGCATCTGTGAAAGCACTATTTTAAGGGCCTTCACCTCTGCCAACATCCTCTCGCCCAAGCAAAATTCTAAAGCTTGTCGAGATAACATATTCTCATGATAGCCAACTCTAAAAGCAAACTCTCCTGGCCCTTATTGCTCGATTAGTAAAAAGAGAGATGAAGAATGTGTATGATAGCTAGACCAAGCTATGCTCTTGGTTGGATGTAGTGGAGGGCATAGTGATATCTCTTCAGGCTGAAGTGCAAGAGTTGAGAATCCTGGCACCAAGGGAAGATCCAGACATGAGCGCCTTTGATACAGCCATGGCTGCTCCGCCTACAGCCTGAGGCCCCATTGATGATATATTTGAGGGCCTAGGTGATGATAAGAAGACTTGGGGAGATGAGGTCCATGATGTAGATGACGAGGCCAATATTGATGATGAGGAGTAGCCACTTCATGGAATTCCAGCCACCCTTTCTGTATTTTATGCATACACTGGGGATAATGTATTGTTATAGTTGGGGTTGGGTTGAGCTCTCTTTTTCTCTCTTGTGGTTATTATTGAATTGTTGTGCCCTTTTCGGGCTTGTTGTTGATATTTTATTGTCATTGTTGGGATGATTTGATTTCTTTTTATGTTGCTTTGGTTGTAAGTTGTGCCCCTTGTCGGGCTTGTTATGAATGAAAAATTGTTCTTAAGTTGTTAGTGCCATTAATTGGGTCTATGTTCAATTACCAAATGTTTCATGATCCAAGTCTCAATCATCACCTTCTATATATAGTAGTTAGTGAATAAACTCCAAGGGTTTTCTTTATACCATGGTTCTTTCCTAATGAGTGATTTTCTTTTCTTTTCTTTTATTCTCGAACCGGTGGCATTTCCCAATGATGCATTGAGAGGCAACTTTCTTAAAGGAAAATGCTGAGTTTAAAGTTATTTTGAGTCAATGATTGCAATGTCTTCCGAGAGGTACCACCAGAAAAATTTCTTAAATGGCATGACTGTCAAAAAAACTAATTTTTGAGAAGGAAAAGAGTAGTTGAATTTGAAAGCTAAGTACTCTTTTGTCATAAGTTACACATTCTTTATTTGGCTTCTTTATTTACATGACATCTTGTTTTATGACTCTTGATGTGGTGATAAAAATGGTGTGAACCCCTGGAGGATGATGCTTTGTGTAAGATTTTAGTTTGATTCTCTTGCATGAACAATTGTCTAGAACTTGCCCCAAGTGTGACTCCAGGCAAAATCCTAGATGTAGTTCCAATTGAAAAATGATTTTAGGCTTTCTTTTGATAGCTACTTTACCCATATGACCTCATTGAGCATGAATCCTTTCTAGCCAATGTTGAGCCTTTAAGCCTTTTCCTTGAAAACACATTACAAGCCTATTACCCTTTTTTGAATCCCTCTTTGGCACCCATCCTCCCTAGTGCTAGTTGTGAGAAGAAATACAAAAATGATGCTTAAAGTCCCAAAAGTGTGGGAATAGAAAAGGGAAATATGAGGCAAAAGCCTAAGTTTGGGGGTTGCAAAAAGTAAAATGGGAAAAATAATGCAAACTTCATTGTAAGGTAGCACCACATTATGAAAAGAATGAATTAATTGTTTGGGTGAAAAGAACCGAATTGTGGAAAGGTGTTACCTCTTGCTTAAATAAAATGAAGAGTGGTAAATAAGGAGAGATAAGGTGAGGGTGATCTCAAAATAAAATAGAATATGCATGAGACTCACAAAAAAGGTATTAGGGAGTTTATAGTCACTCGAACTTAAAAGTCGTCCTACTTTTACCCCTAACCTTCATCATGACCTCCAAGTCCTAATTGATTTTCTGTAGAGACTCTAATTAGTGGTGAGTTACATGAAGGACAAGCCTATGGATCAAGTTATGTGCATTAGAATTTCTTTGTGAGAGTGAGCATAATGTATTTGTTTCATTCTATAATCCTTCTGAGTGTGAATTTCTTGACAATTAAATGAGATTCTCTCTTGATGTGAGTAGCATCACCTCTTTGGGGAACATGCTGGCACGTGCCAAAAGATATGATTGAGATAAGAATGTAGTGAGCTTGAAGGTAAACTTTGAATGCGAATTTTTAATGACTTAAGAAATCAAATGTGAATCATGCCAATTGATTCTGGTCATCTCTTGAAACATTTCCCTAAAGTGTTGAGTCTCCTCTTTTCCTTTGAGTTGGTGAGCGATCTTTGGGTTGTATGGATCATAGTGGTCCTTTGTACATAATCTCATGTAGAATGACATGCTTATTTCTATAGTTCAATTTTAAAAAATTGCGTTTCTTGAGGACAAGACATGGCTCAAGTTTGGGGGTTTGATGAGTTGGTAATTAACCAACTCATTAAGCTTTTAAACATGAGCGTTTTCTTAGTTTTCAAGTAATTTTGGAGTATTTTAAGCTCTTTTTCTTTAGTTTTTATAGGAATTCAACTTAAAGAGAGAAGGAAAGGAATTGACAAAAGCATGGAATTAAAGAAGAGGATCAGAGCTCTACCGGATAGGATTGGCTTTCCACCGGATGGAACCGGCAAAACACTGGCTGAAACGTAGGAGCATACCAGCCATAAGTGGAAGGTGCATCAGGGAAATGGGGGTTAGCACCTATGAACCGCCGGTGCAAATGCTGATTAGATCCCCAAAGTCACTAACCCCACCTATGATAAAGCGGTGTCCCACGGATGGGGCACTGACGAAATGCTGGTGACTCACAACTGAGGCCATTTTCAGGAGGGAAAAATCATCCAACACGGAATTTGAGGAGCATTTTTTAATCTATTTCTATACATTCTCTAGAAAGTACTGAATATTCCATTCCAGATTTGTAGAGTTACAAAGATAAATATTGAATAACTTTTCTTTTTCTTCTTCTTCCTCAAGGTATAAACCACCATTGAAGAAAATTTTGAGCTTGCTATTTACTCTTAATGATGAATTTTATGAATTTGTTTGTCAATATGATTTTCTATTATTCATCTATGAGTAGCTAGATATTTTTCTAGGGATGGGTGCGTGATTGGGATAGATTGGATTGGGTATGGCTACATTAATCTGGTAATTACTTTTTACTATAAATTTTTTGTTTTCTCAGGAATTATAATTGAATTACCCATAGTTGCAAATGTAGGTTATGTCTACTTATTCCATTTTTTCTCAAAAAAGGGAAATTGAATATGGGTGAGAAAGCAATGATAGGCAATTGGGTCTTGACTGTGCAGGTTTGGTTCTAGAGATAGCCAAAACCCATAGTCATGCACCCATTAGAGATTTGAGGGTAGGGATAGCTAAAATCTCGCCTAAGATATGGTGGATGAATTAATTGAGGCCTTGGTGATTGAAAAAACTCAAGAAAAATAGCACCAAAGTGA
>JACEIK010010899.1:21928-40612 GCA_018107945.1 Datura stramonium
CATAAGAGTCTGAGAGTAGTGCTTGCATGTTATTATCTGAAAACATAATTTAAAAATAACTGAATCGAATGACTAAAAGCTGAATAATTGATAGTCATAAGTAAAACTAAAAATTCGGTCCAATCTGCTGAAAACATAATAAAATGACTGATGAACATGCATAACTTAAATCATGAGGAACAATGGGAGACTCGTCATATAACGGACATTACCACGATAAAGCTTACGTGGTCCCGACTATTACACTCAAGTTGGCAGAGCCATCCAAAGCCTTGCTACGGCTAAGGACGCTACCATGATATCAATATGAAGTTGAAGGCCCCTTGGGGACAGGTGAAGCTCACAGGGGAGGTCCCAAATAATCTAAACATAGCACGTTGGCACGTAGTTTTGAGGCATAGGGTTGAATGACCCTTAGCGTACTCGGTGCTAGACACTACTCCCAGAAACATCTATATGCTCTCAATCATTTTTCAATAAAGCTGACTCATAACATACAAGCATAAATCTAAAATCATCACATTAGGAGCCTCGGGCTCAAACCATACCATAAGATAAAAATAGTGGGAGTCTAGACTCCAAATCCATGTGGTAAGCTAATAACATGAAATTTGGATAAATCATGACACATACTTGATCATATGGGATTGCCCAATACTTAAACATGCTTGACATAGACTTGATCATTCAAAAATATGAACATGGACATGGATAATTCAAAATCATACTTTCATCATACACATCTCTTCATGCTTGAATACATTTATCAAAGATCTCAACTTTCATAAACATTAATGGATGGGCATCATAATTTATAAGACTTGAAAACATAATTTATAATTGAAAACATTGTAAATTATTCCCATTAACCATAACTCAACATTAGAGACCTTCTTAGATCGTACACATGATTGATACTTACAGGATTCACATATTGGGTTAAAACCCCATAAATTCATCAACTAGAATTTTATGAATTGAAGAGGTATTGGGCATGGGTGTTGATGATTACACCTATTCATAACCCTATTGTAATACCTCGGAAGTGCCTAGGAGTAGACCTGGGAAGCTAAAATGCAAAACTACTGAAAGTTGGGAAAAAGTTGTAGGACGACAGGTACAACGACCCGTGGAAAGTAACCACGAGCCATCGTTTGTGGTCATGGTAAAGGGTCACTCAAGATGGTAGTGGTAACAACGGGTATTAGAATGGCCTATTGTGATGGAAAAAGATCCATTGTTAGGAGGCGTGGTGGGGTAGTGGACTTTCGCAGTGGACACGACGTGTGGAAAACACGTCCCGTTGTATCTTACAACGAGTCGTGGTGAGGATCGTGGAATTGGTGTGCAGAGTTTAAGAAGTAGGAAACAATGATCGAAGGAATGTCCCATTGAAGCCTAGGACGAACCGTCCTGTGTGTCCGTGGTATGATTCCGAGAATGGGTCATCAGCAGTGCATTCAACTAGAAGACAAGTGTTCAGATTTTCAGAATTGGGAAACAACGACTGGTTCAACGACCCATTGGATTCTAGAATTAATCATCCTGTTTTTTCGTGGTTTGAATTCGAGATATGGCTGGGGAAGTGCATAGCACGGGTAGATACCACAGGTCATGGTATCTTCCAAAGGCCCGTTGGTTCACTCTTGTTTGGCCCAAGATCAGCTTTCAGCAAATTCAGTAACGGAATTTATGTCATTTCCTAGTCCTGAGGCCCTATACAACGTCATTAAAGGCTCGTTTTGAGGGGTTTTGAGAGGGAAAAGCCTACTCTAAGTTATTCTTCCCATGCATGCATGTTTGAAGGATTGAAGAAGTGATTCAAGGCCAAATTTCAAGGGTTCAATTGGAATCTTCGCTTGGGCAATTAGAGGGTGTTAGAATTCACCATTCCAAGGTATGTAAGGCTATGAGTGAGTGCTTCCTTCCAAAACCCATGCCCAATTTTTATCAAAATATGATGAAATGCCTATTATCAAGTATGGGGTTTTACCCAATTGTATAATTCTACAATTTCTATACATGGGTATGATTAGAATGAATTTATATTTATGAATTATAAGCTTGGGTAGATTCTAAATTGTTTTCAATAACAAAAATTGTTTTCCAAAAATCTTGAATCTAACATGCCCATGGATGAGAAGTTCATAGAAATAGGAAATGATGATGTTGAGATTTAATGATGAAAAACATGTTTCGAAGCTACCATGATTATGATGTTGTTTTCAAAATGAGTTGAGTAGATTCAAGTATGATAAATCTTTAGGCAATGCACACATGTTGATTTAAAATAATGATTTTCCTGAAATGAGCTTACCACATTATTTGGAGCGAAGTCTCCCAAATTTTATGTTTGTTAGCTTGTAGTATGTTGAGTTAAGATATTCCTATGTATAGCTTACCTCAGGAACTGGAGTAGATGCTCCCACTTATATTTGAGCTTCTGGCATATTTAAATATAAAGCTTCTCACATGCATAAATTCATAATTGAGCTGTATGTCATTATTGAGCTTCATTTTCATATGATGTCGAGTCTATGCATGATTTCATAAATGAGCTTTATCAATAGACAATGTTGAGTTTCATTTTATACGATGTTGAGTTATGCGTGATTTCATCTTGAGCTTTGTCAATAGATGATCTTGAGCTTCATTATATATGAGGTAGAGAATTGAATGTTTTTGGGAGAAGAGTCTAGCACCGAGTGGGTTAAGGGTCGATCACCCTATGCCCCAGAACTACGCGCCAACATAGGTTGATACCATTATATTACTGGGACCTCCATTGTGAGTTATCCTCGGCCTGATTGGCCTTTGAGCATGATATCGATATCATGGTATCGTCCATTGCCCTAGCAAGGTTATGGATGACTCTACCCACTTGAGTGTGATAGTTGTGACCACGTAAGCTCTATCGTAGTATGTCGGTTAAGTGACGAGTCTCCCACTCTCTATATCTTCCAGATTTGCATTTTCATTACTTATGATGATTACCTTATGCATGCATATTCTAAAAGTAAGGTTTGACTCATTGTTTGATTTTTGATATAAATGTTATGTTCAACTTTGATTCATTCAAGTAAGTCATGATGTTGTAAAGCTAAGCATGATCATGTCATGATAAGATTTCGATTACAAAATGAATGCATGTATCACTTCTTCTTATACTTGAAAGCTTATGATATGGTATAAACATTTAAAATATTTTACTTTGCTAAAGTGGTTTACTTACCTTGCATACTCGGTACATTCCACGTACTGACCACATACTTTCTATGCTGCATCGTTTCATGATGCAGTATCTGATTCTCCGATTCAGCCTCGCTCGTAATCGCTTTCCATAGTTAGCACCTGTGTGATTGGTGAGTCCTCATCTTTTGAGGACTAGACTTTCAGGTTCATGTCATATTTCATTTTCCGTATTGTTGAGTTAGTTGGGGGTTTGTCCCATCAACTCGTTTAGACTAGAGGCTTTCAACATATGTATGTAAAGCTTCGGATATTATTCCTATGTGTCGTGGTATGAGACTTCTGCTGAGTTATAATTATGTTTTATTCAGTTTATCGAATGAGTTAGTAGTACACTAATGCCATGGGTTGACTTGGGGTCTCTCGGGGTCCCTTATCCCGGGTCTATGATCCGAGTCTACGCTTGGGTCAAGACAAACTTGGTATCAGAGCCATAGGTTTCATGTGTCATAGGGAGTCTAAAAGCCGCGTTAGGTAGAGTCTTTTTCATGTGTGTGAAGCGCGCCACACATATGATGAATAGGCTACTAGACATTTTATGAAATGTGTCCTTCTTTAATGATCTATGTCGTGCGATGAAAATCCTTTCTATCCTTCTAATTCATGCTATTTGTGATTTAAGAATCATGGTTCCTTGAAGGATGAAGGGAAGAAGGAATGGAGGCGGTGATGGCCGCGAGGATGGAAATGGTCATGAGCATCAGCCATCCCCACCAGTTCAGGAGCCTCAGGCACCAGAGCTAGCCGCTCATGTTAAGTTCCGAGATGCCATTCAGATGCTTGCGTAGGCCTTGACTGCTTAGGCCAATCTGCAAGCCTTTGAACATATTCCAAAAAATGGCAATGCAGCGGCGGCCAAAGTCAGGGACTTCTTGAGAATGAACCCCCCAAATTTTCTGGGGTCCAAGGTAGATGAGGACCCGTATGATTTCATTGATTAGATTGTCAAGATCACCCAGGTTATGGGGGTGAGTAGTGTTGAGTACACAGAGTTGGCCTCCTACCATTTGAAGGGGGTTGCACATATTTGGTTCCGCCAGTGGAAGGACAATAGGGTCACTGGAGCAGGTTTGATCACATGGGAGGAGTTTCAGGTTGCATTCCTCAACTAGTTCTTCCCTCGAGAAATGAGGGAGTAAAAAGCAATTGAATTTGTGAATTTGAAGAAAGGAAGTATGACTGTTCAAGAGTACGCCCTTGAGTTCACCCGCATGTATAAGTATTCCCCGAAGTTAGTGGCCGACCAACAGGCGCGGGTGAGATAATTTGTGCATGGTATAGCAGGATATTTTGACAAGGACTGCAGGACAGCTATACTCCATCAGGACATGGACTTCCCTCACATTTTTTTGTACACCGAGCATATGGAGGAGACACATTCGAGGGAGAGGGAGGCTAAGAGGGAAAAGACGTAGGACCACAGATTCTCTCAGTAGAGGTCCGGTGGTGGGCACCGACAGTAGACCCACCGGAAACCATCAGCCCCAACATCTTCAGCACTAAATGTGCCATCTAGGCCCATACATGATCAGAGAGGGAGAGCGTCAGGCTTGAAGAGCCATAGCAGTAGGCCCGCGGACTCCAGCATTCCAGCTTGTCACGGGTGTGGCGGAGGGCACATAGGCCAGTGTTTAGCAGGGTCAGGAGCTTCTTTTAGGTGTGGGCAGCCGGTACATATGCCCAGAGATTGTCCCTCTATGTGACAGGATTAAGTTGCAGGCCGAGGCCCAGCTTCCAGTTCAGCAGCCCCTCCACCATGCACAGCACATCAGTGGGCATCTACTAGCAAAGTTGGCGGGCTACACCAGAATAGATTCTATACCTTAGCCACTCGTCAAGAGCAGGAGGCCTCACCAGACGTAGTCACCGGTATGTTGAGAGTCTTTCATGTTGATGTATATGCATTGTTAAATCCAGGGGCTACCATATCTCTTTGGACACCATATATAGCCAGTACCTTCGGAGTTAGTCCCGATGTCTTATCAGAGCCCTTCTCAGTTTTTGCTCCCGTAGGTGACTCAGGTATAGCTAGAAGGGTGTAGCGAGATGGCCCAGTCTCAGTTCTTCATAAGGTCACCTCAGCAAACTTGATAAAGTTAGCCATGACTGATTTTTATGTTATTCTCGGCATGAATTTGCTATTTGCATGCTATGCTTCAGTTAATTGTAGGACCCGGTCAGTAGAGTTTAGATTTCCGGGAAAGTCTATCTTAGAATGGGAGGGTAATTCAGTTGTGACTGTAGGTCGATTTATTTCCTAACTTAAGGCCGAAAAGATGATTTCTAAGGGTTGCATGTACCATCTAGTTTAGGTTAAGGACGTGGAGTCTGAGACCCCAACTATCTAGTCTGTACAAATAGTACGTGAGTATCCAGAGGTCTTTCTTAATGATTTTCCAAGTGTCCCTCCTGAGCGGGAGATTGATTTCTATATAGATCTTCTTCCCGACACGCAACTTATATCTATTCCGCCATACAGAATGGTCCAGCTGAGCTAAAAGAGTTGAAGGATATGTTAGATAAGGGTTTTATTAGGCTGAGTAAGTCTACATGGGGTGCACCAGTCCTGTTCGTTTGGAAGAAAGATGGTTCTCCTCGGATATGCATTGACTATAGGCTGATAAACAAGGTCACCATCAAGAACAGGTATCCATTACCCAGGATTGATGATTTTTTTTTACTAGCTTCAGGGTGCCAACTACTTCTCCAAGATTGATCTCAGATTCGGGAATCACAATCTCAGGGTTCGGGAGAGTGACATCCTGAAAACTGCCTTGAAAACTTGGTATGGTAACTACGACTTTTTTGTTATGTCTTTTGGACTAATCAATGGCCCTGCAGCTTTTATGAATCTAATGTATAGGTTGTTCAAGGTATATTTATACATGTTCGTGATTATGTTCATTGATGACATCCTTATATACTCTTGAAGCAAGGAGGAGCATACCGCTCACTTGTTGTGCAAAATGGATCAGAATTATCCTTGGTGGTTGAGGTAAAATCTAGACAAGATGAGGACCCGATTTTAGTAAAGATTAAGGAAGTCGTTCGAAGTCAAAAGGTGGAGGTTTTCTCCCAAGGGTGAGATGGTGTACTGCGGTACCAAGGTCATTTAAGTGTTCCAGATGTCAATAATTTGAGGGATCAGATATTGTATGAGGCATATGGATCCAGGTATTCTATCAATCTGAATACTACCAAGATGTATCATGACGTGCGGGAAATATATTGGTGGAACGATATGAAGAAGGATATTGCAGAATTCGTAGCCAAGTGCCCGAACTGTCAGCAGGTGAAAGTTGAGCATCAAAGGCTGGGAGGCGTACTTCAGGGTATTAACATTCCCACTTGGAAGTTGGAAGAGATTAATATGGATTTCATTATAGGCCTACTTCGTACTCGCTGACACTATGATTCTATTCGGGTGGTGGTAGACAAGTTGACCAAGGCTGCACACTCTCTAACGGAAAAAACCACAAATTCAACAAATTATTACACCAAATTATATATTCGGGAGCTGGTCCGGCTTCATGGAGTGCCCTTGTCCATTATTTCAGACCGAGGTACTTAGTTTACCTCTCAGTTTTTGAGGTCTTTCCAAAAAGGGCTTGGGATTTAGGTTAAGTTTAGCACAACATTCCACCCGCAAACGAATGGACAGGCAGAACGAACAATCCATACTCTCTAGGACATGTTGAGGGAATGTGTTATGCATTTTAAAGGTATTTGGGATGATCATTTACTCTTAATCGAGTTTGCTTATAATAACAGCTATCACTCTAGTATCCAGATTGCACTGTTCGAGGCTATTTATGGGCGGAGGTGTAGATCTCCAATAAGATGGTTTGAGGTTGGTGAGACAGTTATGATAAGGCTTGATTCGGTTCATGAGGCCATGGTAAAGGTTCATTTGATAAGGGACAAGCTAAGACCACTCATAGTTTTCAGAAATCATATGTTGATGTGAGGAGATTTGGAGTTTGAGGTGGACGATTGGGTATTTCTAAAGGTATCTCCCATCAAGGGAGTAATGTTGTTCGGAAAGAAACGAAAACTCAGTCCCCGCTATGTTGGTCACTACCGGGTTATGGGGAGAGTTGGTAAGGTGTCGTATAAGTTGGACTTTCCATTGGAGTTACCTTTAGTTCATCCCTTGTTTCACGTGTCACTTTTGAAGAAGTGTTTAGATTATCCAACATTAGTAGTTCCGATGGACAGCGTTGGTGTAAAAGTCAGCCTAAGTTATGAAGAAATTCCCGTTGAAATCTTGGATCGTCAGGTTCGGAAGCTAAGGAACAAGGAAGTAACTTCAGTTAAGGTATTGTGAAGAAATTAACATGTTGAAGGAGGGAAGCCAAAGCATATATGATGGCTAGATACCCACAGTTGGATTCTACCGGCTAAGTTTCAACTTGATGTATCAGTTTTGCACTCAGACTCTGTTTAGTTTTCATGTTTAAATTATGTGCACAAGTTTCTTTTATCTATGTGGACGTGTGTATGATTGGTGAATTAAGTTCAGCTGTGTGTTTTGAATCGGAGGTAGTCATTCTATTAGTTTTCGGTTAAATGTGATCAATTTTGAATATGATAGATTGTATGTTTATGTTTTCTGCTTGTTTCCAACATTCGAGGATAAATGTTCCTAAGGGGGAGATATTGTAATACTCCGGAAGTGCCTAGGAGTAGACCTAGGAAGCTAAAATGCAAAACTACTGAATGTTGGGGAAAAAGTTATAGAACGATAGGTACAATGACTCGTGGTAAGTAACCACGAGCCGCTGTGAGTAGTCGTGGATGGGGTTAGGCCTGGTGACAGTGTAGACAACAGGCATTGTTCGTTGGTCTGGATGACTACACGCAAGTGCACGTGGTTGAACAAGTAGTAAAATGGCTCATGTAAGCCAAGTATCGATCCCACAGGGACTGGACTACGGTATCAATTTGATCAAGTGTCAATAAACTTTAACTCTAAAAATGCAGACAACAGTGTGAAGAAGATTTTGATATTTTGTTTCCTAATTTATACTCCTTATCTAACGTCTGCCAATGAAATCTAAACTAAAAGAACCCTAAAAAGTATTTATACAGATAATGAAATCCTTTTCACAAGTTAATAGGGAAATAACCAAATCTGGCGCCGACACTTCCTATGATTCCTCATACGGCTTGTAACAGGATTGTGCGGGTCATGCCTTGTCTCATACATCCTTTGGTGCAGAATTTTCTAAGTGTTGGCCTATGGTACCACTCGTAAAAAGATCCTATGAATCGTACAATCAGGTCGTGATTTGGCTATGAGAACAATGGCATCTTCTAAAGATTTCTAAGAATATCTTGGTACGCCTCATACTTTGCTCCTACGACTCGTAACATCTTGTCGTAAAATAAGATCTCCAAAGTCCTAAAAATAATTGAAGATCTCATTGGCGCTTGGTACGGGTCGTAGGTAGATGCTATGATTCATAGGTGCTACCTATATCAAGAGACTTCAATAATGCAAATTTCTTTGAAGTATTCTACGACTTAAGTTACGTAGCTCGTACCAGGATGGTACGGCTTGTACTAAGAGTCGTACTTTGCGTTTGCCTTGTACCAATCTTCTTGTTTTTTCCACAGGTCTCAATACAACTTGTACAATCTTTGTACGGCTCGTACTGAGATCAGTAGTTAGCCTCTTTCTGCAACATTTCTACAACTTTTGCACATTTTCACTACAACCCTATTTTCACTGAAAACAAAGTAAAAGCACCTCATATCAACACACCCATGTTCATGTTATTTCCCCAGTTTTAAGCGTCGAAATTGTTGTAAATTCATAGCACATCAGCACCCTCAACTTAAAACTTTTGCATGTCCTCGGGAAAAGAAAACAAAAGAATAAAAAATAAAAACAATGCTTCATTAGAAAATAAACCTAGGATACTACAACCAACATCAAACCAAACTTGCACTATGAACACAAAGAGCTTTTGACCCTTCTCCATGTAAATCAAATCAGCTATGCACATCAAGTGACAACAAACCATGATAAAAAAAGGATCAAGATACATCATCTAGTTGTTAGTGCAGAATCAAGTTATTACCAATGCTTTTCACACAGACTACTGACAGAATAAAACACAAACCAGATAACCTCACAACAAATGAAGTCCCTTACTCACAGATATATAAAAATACAAAACTTGGGACTAAACAAGTAAGAATCTCACTCTCTCAAGGAAGTTCCAAATATTGCACATTGGATACCATAGGCTTGCCCTTATTTTCTCTACTTTGATTTTTTGGATAGCTAAACTAGGATCACTATAGGACTTTGTTCGAATTGTAATGTACGCTTCTGGCTAGCTATGGTAAATATGTGATTTTTTAGTGACTAAACCCTCATTGGCACTACATATATGTGGCTCCATTTTACACCTTTTTACCCTATTTCCACCTTTTCAATTTCTTACTCCCTTTTATCCATTTTCATGCAGTATATGGGTGTGGTGTGTTTTCAATTTTTTCGTTCATTTTTTCTTTTGTATTTTCTTTTCGATCTTTCTTTTTCAGCTTTTTTTTCTTTTCTTGTCACACCACACCTCATTTTTAACCCTTTTTCCTTTCTTTTCCTTTTTCACCTCCCCACAGTCTATGCAACCCTAATCTAGCCACCCTCAACTTAGGAATTTTTCTTGGGTTGAGGGTCACAATGTCCAAGGAGGGACCAGGGCCGAAACAGGTTCATTATAAAAATTGATAAAGTTAATCGGTCAATCAAAGAGAAATGGTCCATTTAAGGCTCAAAATTTGGATCAATGGATTCATTATCATTTGGTAGGGTATTTTAGGCTAAAGTGACTCATCTATCAAGAAAAGTCTATGATCCTTTCCTAACCAACCATCCTAAAACCTATGTAAAGACCAATAGATCAAGTTCAAGATTCTCTACACATTATTGAACTAAGTATTGATCCTCACTCACTCATGGTACATGTTTTGCATTCATTCTACCTATTTGGTTCATACATGGATAACTATAACTACTCATGATAATACACTAAATGACACAAATAGATCCACAGAATTCATGCTTTACAATCAACAAGTACACAACTAACATCAAAAAAACAATTTAAATAGGGTCATTTTTTCAAAACTTCAAAACTAGTGCATTTTATTGGTTGAGTAATCCTAAGCTATTTTCTAATTAAACAAAAACATCTTAAACATGCTGGTTCTACTAGATAGAATTCCCGAGGGATAAGAAAAAGGGTAAGAAAAACCCTCGTACGAATCAAAAATCCCAAAAATATAAGTACACCCCCTCCTCTATTGAAAAGCATGCTTCGTCCTCGAAGCATAGAATAAAAAGCACAAGGGAAAGGGACATACCTGTGGAATAGTAAGCACTCCTGTTATCCCACAAAGGTGGTACTTCCACTGCAATCGTGGCGCTAGCGGTGGTCGGCACTCAATGGTACCTTTACAGGGGAAATGGTCAGCCCCTCAACAGTAGAGGTCGCCTCTACAACCTCGATATCAATTGGGGCTGAATGTGGCTCGCTCAAAGGGTCCTTGCCACCTGCAACCTCAATATGAGCAGTGGTGGAGCTATCCACTCCTCTAGCTCTCTCAAGCAGCTCCGACCTATCTCGTCATAAATCTTCTGACTCTCCAATCTTTCCCAATTGCATACATTCTTCTCCTTCTTTTTCATTTTCTTTAGGGTCTCATTTCCAACATCCTACGAGACCCTCTTCTTCCCTTCTCCTCCTTCTTCTCTATTCAGCTCCCAATATGCTGCCAAGTCAAGCTCATCATCCATCTCAATATCGAGGTCAAGAAAAGTAGAGGCTGCTAGAATTGCAGGTTGTCGAGATAATAGCTTGGTCACTTGGCTTCCAAGAGCCCCCAACCCTTCACTAGACTACCTGTGACCATCTTCTCTGCCATGCGCTTAAAAGCTATCGAGTCGGGCATGCAAGACCCGTGCAGCTGCCTCAATCTCAGGCTTCACCCAAGGTTTCATATTCTCCATCATAGACTGCATCTTTCTCTCGATCAGAGTCAATTTTTTCACCATCTTTTGCATAAAATCCTGAGGCACTAGCATATATCCTATTGGTTTTTGGCTCGGAAGGCCCATAGGTGGTGCAGCAGAGGTGTTGAGAGCTGCCTCCTAATTATCAACCTTTATATCCGGTGTCTAATCCTAGTCTTGTGAGGTGGGGGCATTAACCTGCTCACCCAACTGCTCGTGGTACAGGGATTGTGGTAGAAAGTCTTGCTCGGCTCACCGAGTTCATTTCATTCGGGATCAACCCTATTTCCACTGTCCTCTGCCCCTGTAATCAACCGCTCTTCATCAGGAGCACCTTAAGACCCGCCTCCATACATCTTCTTAACAAGAGACGAGGGAATAGGATAGTAGTGCTCAATCTCATAGCCCAATCTCGGATCTCCTCTGCAATGACCCTTGAAATGTTGATGGAATATCTTTACACGGTACATGCCACCAATGCTTCTCTATCTACACTAAGGGTGTTGTCGTTTACCATCGG
This sequence comes from Datura stramonium, assembly GCA_018107945.1. Taxonomy (NCBI): domain Eukaryota; kingdom Viridiplantae; phylum Streptophyta; class Magnoliopsida; order Solanales; family Solanaceae; genus Datura; species Datura stramonium. The sequence continues at coordinate 33,724 of JACEIK010010899.1, forward strand.
TGCCAACCTGTGGCGAAATAGCATCTAGCAAGCCTTCGCTATTGTAATACACCAAAATCCCGAGATCAGACCTAACGGTTGAAACGGAGAAAATAGGATTTTGTACACCAGGTCACAAGATGAGTCGTCCAATAACCCATGAGGTGCACCACAAGTCATTAACTGACTTGTGGGGAGGAGGATGGCCTTGGTCAGATTTTTTGGATTTGGGGCTGACCATGGGTGAGGCCAAAAGTCGAGGTCAGGACCATGAGTCGTCAAGTCACTCATGGCCAGAGGTTGGCATGAAGTTGAAAATTCAGGTAGTGCAGGCCACGACTTGGTCACCATGAGTCGTTGGGTACACCATGAGTCGTGATGTCCCTCGTGGTGACCCTCAGAGGTATGATTTCAGTGTTTTCCATGAGCAAAAGACCACGAGTCATGGTGATGAGGACGAATCGTCCAGTCCCTCGTTGGGACTAGCAATGAATTTCTCCTTGCAAATTTATTAAGGGCTTTTCCATAATTACTAAGTTACTAAGTCCTAAACTATGTCATCTTAAGATCAGTTAGGATTGTTTTAAGAGGGTTTAGCTCATTCTAAATCACTCCTCTCCATGCATGCAAAACTAGAAGGTTCCTAGGGGTGATAAAGGCTAAAATCCATCAATTCTTCTTCAATTTCCTTTGGTCATTCAAGGGAGAGTCTAAGATCAACTTACCCAGGTACGTGAGGTTATGAATGAGAGTTCTTCTCCCTCTCATGCACTAAATTCTTCTCAATTCTAGATTCAAGTTTCATACTCTATGGGGTTTATCCCAATTCTTGTGAGTTTCTCTATAAATATATATGGGTTAATTCCCTTCATGTATCAAATCATGTTTTATGATCTATGGGTGAATTTTATAGCTATTTTTGACTATAAATTGATGTTTTATAATTTAATTGAATTATTCCCAAGTATGCATGCTTCATGAAGAGTCAAGTTATGATCTTATTATGAAGTTGATCCTATCAAGTCTAAATTATGATTTACGATTTATGATATGAATTATCTTCATGAATTCGTCATGAATTTATGAATATCAAGTATATACATGTTTTACAAGTATGCATGGATTTCATGATTTATAAATCTATGACACTTGGCCGACTCGTGGGCCCTTATTCGTGGCGAATCATGTATTACAAGTATGATCAAGTATGTTATGTTATAATTGGCCATGAACTTTATGAATGATGTATGATCATGATATGAGCCTCATGTGCATGTTTTATGGGAGTAGTGTGTAGCACTATGTAGACCCGGCATTCAGCTAAACCCCGTGGTCTCAAAACTACATTCCACCATAGGTTTATATATATCTATATATGTATATATATAGATATGAATTTTAATGTTATTGGATCCCCGTGATATCACATTATGAATGTCCCTCGCCTTGAGTGTTTGGGACGGCTCTGCACACTTCAGCGAGATAGTTTGGGCATCATGTAAGCTCTATCATGATGGTGTCGGTTATGACGAGTCCTCCCGTAGTTCCTCATGATTTATGCATGGTTATGTTATGTTACTTTGGCTCAAGTTATGTTTTATAAATTTTTTCTCTTCCGATTATGATTATGACTTGTTTATGAATTGTTTGAAAACCTTTAGCCCTTATGTTTACTTTATGATATTTACTTTATGGTCATGTTGTCCAACACTCATGAACTCTTATGTATCTTAATTGTCCATTTTACTTACCTTGCATACTCAGTACATTCCAAGTACTGATCGCATACTCTATCCTGTATCATTTAATGATACAGGCTCTGACATTCAAGTTCAGCCTTGCCATTAGCCGATTATCAGAGTTCGCTTCCCTCCGCCAGTGTTGGTGAGTCCTCATCCATCGAGGACATTCAGTTATCTTTAGTTATGTTCTTTAAGTTACATACTTTTGTCGAGCTAGTTGGGTATGTTGTCCCATCAGCTAATCAGTTATGTTAGAGGCTATTCAGACATTATATAGAAACTAGCTTGTCATTTTTTATTCGATGTTACCTTCATATGTATGCAGTCTTCTGCTATTATGTATGTTAGACTTCTGTAATATTATGTTGAGTTTTAGATGTCATGTTCATTCTATTGGTCGACTGGGAGCCTTTTGGGGTTCTTTGTCCTGTGTCTCAATCCGGGCCTATGTTGGGGTCGTGACAAACTTGGTATCGGAGCATTACGTTTTGAAATGTCTGAGGGTCCCCGAAAGCTGCATTATGTAGAGTTTTTTTCATGGGTGTGAAGCACGCCACACTTATGACAAAGAGGCTACGAAACATTTTAGGAAATGTTCCCTTCTTTCATGAACTATGTCGTACGATGAAGTGTATCTATCTTTCTAACTCGTGTTATACACATTTGTAGAATCATGCCTCCTCACCGAGTTAATGGAATAAGAAATTGAAAGGGAAATGGCCATGAGGATGGCAATAGGGATAGACACCAGCAGGCCCCACTAGCCCCGAAAGATCATCTACCGGAGCTGGTTGCTCACGCGGAGTTCAAGGAAGCCATGTAGACGCTAACTCAGGATTTGACCACCAAGGTCAACCAACGGGTGGTAGCGCATGTCCCTCAGAATGGGAATGCAGTGGCGGTGAGATTCAGAGATTTTCTGAGGGTTCAAGGTGGACGAGGATCCACATGATTTTATTGATGAGGTTCTAAAGATCACCTAGATCATGGGGGTAACTGGGGAGGAGTGCGCAGATCTAGCCTCATATCAGTTGAAAGGGCTTGTGCACATCTGGTTCAGGCAAGGGAAGGATAGAAGGACAGTTGGAGCAGGGACCATTAGTTGGGATGAGTTCCATACCGTATTTCTAGATGGGTTCTTTCCTCGTAAGATGAGGAGATTAAGGCAGCTGAATTTGTGAACCTGACGCAGGGTAACATGATTGTCCAGGAGTGTGCTTTGGAATTCACTCATTTGTCCAAATATGCGCAAGAGCTAGTGGCTGATCAGAGAGCTCAGGTGAGCAGGTTTGTACACAGAGTAGCGGACTACCTGGTCAAGGATTGTAGGACCAAATATGCTTCATCATGAAACTCATTTTCCTCGATTGGTTTTGTACGTCCAACATATGGAGGTGATACACCTGAGAGAGAGAGGTGAAGAGGGCCAGGACAAACAGTTATGGGTTCTCTCAATAGTGATCAGGAGGCGGACATTGCCAGCAGTCTCATCATAGGTCATTAGCTTCAGCTCCATCGTTGACTAGTGCTCCATCTAGACCACCAGGTGATAAGAGGAGTAGAGCATCAAGTTCGAGGGGACAGAGGAGCATGCAGGCAGAGCATACCTTTTCGATCTGCGGAAAGTGTGGCAAGAATCACTTAGGGGAGTGCTTGATTTGGCAGATATCTGTTTTGGGTGTGGTAGATCTTGTCATATGCGCCAGGAGTGTCCCTTGGCTAGACAGGGTGATAGAAGAGGTTGTGCTCAAGCTACCATCTCAGCAGCAGCACCAGCAAATATAGCTCAACAGGGTGCATCCACAAGTGCAAGTGGTGGCCAGTGGCCAAATAGGTTTTATACCTTTGCATCTCGACAGGAGCAGGAGATTTCATCAGATGTGGCCACAAGTATGTTATGATTATTCCACTTTGATGTATATAAATTGTTCGATCGAGGGGCTACTGTATCCTTTCTGATACCCTATGTTGCTAGTAATTTCGGAGTAAGTCCCAAAATCCTATAAGAACCCTTCTCAATCTCTACTCCAAGTGATGATTCAGTTATATCTTCGACGGGTATACAGAAATTACCCTATCACAGTTCTTTAGAAAGTCACCTCAGCAGATTTAGTAGAGCTGACCCTAATAGATTTTGACATTATCTTTGGCATTGATTGGATATATGCATGTTATGCCTCAATAAATTGTAGAACCCGTGCGGTAGAGTTCCGATTTCTGGGTGAGAGTTGTGCCTGTATGTCGCTTAATTTCCTACCTTAAGGCCATAAAGATGATTTCTAAGGGTTGTGTGTATCACCTAGTAAGGGTTAAGGATTCTACATCCAAAAACCCGACTATTCAGTTAGTTCCTATAGTGTGCAAATATCTAGAAGTGTTTCCAAATGACTTACCGAGAATCTTCCCGAGCGGAAGATCGATTTTTGTATTGACCTTCTTCCCGATATGTAGCCTATATCTGTTCCTCCATACAAAATGGGCTCTAATTGAGCTAAAGGAGTTGTAGGAGAAGTTGAAGGACCTTTTGGACAAGGGTTTCATCAGACCTAGCAAATCCCCATGGGGTGCTCCAGTCCTCTTTATCCAAAAGAAAGATGGCTCCCTTCGTATGTGAATTGACTATCGGTAGTTGAAAAAGGTCACAATAAAGAACAAGTATCCTCTCCCCAGGATTGATGATTTGTTTGATCAAATTCAAGGTGCTAAGTGCTTTTCAAAAATAGACCTCAAATCCAAGTACCATCAGCTCAGGGTTCAAGAGAGTGACATTCCAAGGACAGCCTTCAGGACTCAGTATGGTCACTATGATTTTGTAGTTATGTCTTTTGAACTAACGAATGCTCTTGCATTTATTATGGATTTGATGAATAGGGTTTTCAAGCCATACTTTGATATGTTTGAGATTGTGTTCATAAATGATATTCCCATATACTCTTAGAGTGAGGAGGAGCATGCCACTCATTTGGGGGTGGTGCTATAGAGTCTTAAGGATCGCCAATTGTTTGCTAAGTTCAACAAATGTGAGTTCTTGTCAAACTCAGTGGCATTTTTGGGTCCTTTGGTTTGAAGTGAGGGTGTACAGGCGGACTCCAAAGGATAGAAGCAGTGAAGAAATTGGACTAGACAGGTGCATCCTTTGGATATTAGGAGTTTCTTGGGTTTAGCTAGTTACTACAGGAGGTTTATGGAGGGATTTTGAATCCATTGCAGCACCGTTGACTATGTTGACCCAAAAGAAAGTGAAGTTTCAATGGTCGGAGGCTTGTGTGAAGAGCTTTCAAGAGTTGAAGACTCAACTCACCTCAGCACCGGTGTTGACCCTACATGAGGGTACCGATGAGTTTGTTGTAAATTGTGACGCTTCGAGGATCGGCCTTGGATGTGTATTAATACAACACGGTAAAGTTATAACCTATTCTTCCAGGCAGTTGAAAGTCCATGAAAGGAACTATCCGACTCACGACCTCGAGTTGGCGGCGGCAGTATTTTCCTTGAAGAGTTGGAGACACTTTCTTTACGGGGTCCATGTGGATGTGTTTACAGACCAAAAGAGCCTACAATACGTTTTTACACAAAAGGATCTAAACCTATGTTAGAGAAGGTGGTTGGAGCTTCTTAAACATTATGATATGAGCGTCCTTTATCATCCAGGCAAGGAAAATGTGGTGGAAGACACTCTTAGCAGACTTTCTAAGGAGATTGCATCTCATGTAGATAAGGAGAGGAAAGAGTTAGTAAAGGATGTGCATCGACTTGCACAACTAGGAGTTCGTCTTATTGAATTGGTGGATGGTGGTGTACTTGTTCATAATGGAGTAGAATCATCTTTAGTGACCGATGTTAAGTCTAGGAAAGATGAGGATCCTATTTTGGTAAACTTTAACGAAGCTGTTTGGAATCAGAAGGTGGAGGTCTTCTCCCATGGGGGAGATGGTGTGCTTCAATATAAAGGTCGTTTGTATGTAGATGATGGTGACTTGAGGGAGCGGATTTTAGATGAAGCTAATGGTTCTAGATATTCTATCCATTCGGTGCCACCAAGATGTGAAATGACCTATGGGAAATCTATTGGTTGAGTGGCATGAAGAAGGACATAGCGGAGTTTGTGTCTAGGTGACCGAATTGTCAACAGGTGAAGGTTGGGCATCAGAGGCCAGGAAGTGTGCTTTAGGAAATTAGCATTGCAACTTGCAAGAGGGAGGAAATAAATATGGACTTAATTACAGGGTTGCCTCACACTCATTGGCAGTATGACTCTATTTGGTTTGTAATAGACAGGTTGACTAAGGCGGCTCATTTTCTACCTGTCAAAACTATCGATTCAGCAGAATATTATGCTAAGTTTGTACATTTGGGAATTAGTTTGGTTCCATGGAGTTCCCTTATACATAATATCAGATAGAGGTACCCAGTTTACCTCCTAGTTTTAGAGATCGTTTCAGAAGGGCCTTAGTACTCCGGTCAAGCTTAGCACAACACTTCTCCCGCAAAGAGATGGTTAGGCTAAGTGAACCATTCAGACTCTGGATGATATGTTTAGAGCGTGTGTGATTGATTTCAAGGGTACTTGGGATGATCATTTGCCTCTCATTGAGTTTGCATATATCAATAGCTACCATTCCAGCATTTAGATGTCTTCGTTTGAGGCTTTTTATTGGCGGAGGTATAGTTCACCTATTGGTTGGTCAGACGTTGGTGAAGCTACATTGATAGATGCATATTCGATTTACGAGAGACGAAGAAGGTTTATCTTTTAAGGGAAAGGTTGACAGCAGCTCAGAGTCGTGCAAATTTGATGGCTAAATACCCACATCTATTCCGTCCCAACTTAGGTCAAACTTGAGGTATCATTTCCTCCCTAGTACTCTATTCAGTCTCATGTTCAGTTCATGTGCCCTAGTCTTGTTCATGTCAATATATGTATGTGTGATTCATGAAATCAGTTCAGTCATGTAGTTAAGTCCAGAGTTAGTCACTCCGTCAATTTTCAGCTCTAAATATTCAGTATTTGATATTGCAGTTGCATTTCTCAGCCTTCCTATATGTTTACCCACATTCTAGGACAAATGTTCCCGGGGGGGAGAGATATTGTAATACCTCAAAAGCCCAAGATCGAACCTAAGGGTTGAAACGAATAAAAATAGGATATTCTGCACTAGGTCATATAT
>JACEIK010010900.1:0-40611 GCA_018107945.1 Datura stramonium
ATTTTACTACTTGTTCGATCACGTGAACTTGCGTGTAGTTTCAAAACATACCGAATAATAGGAATTTGTACCGAGCGGACCGGGGATCCTGCGCACCTAGGTTCTCAGAACTACATTGCCACCATAGGTTATTTTATTGGCCCTATGGCCCCAATTTGTGATCATCCAGCTCATGCCTTTATACCCTAGCAAGGTATACCCATGATCCGTTGGTTCTTCCAATGAGTTGTGGTCTCCTTCCATTGCCTAATCTAGTGAGCTCAAAATTTAGACCCAGAATCAATGACTGGTCCCAACAAGTCATGGTATCAACAACGATTCGTTGTGTGACCCGTTGATCCCTGACGGTGGTAGTTTCTCAGATTTTATCGCAGAGTTATTTTTATAATTTTTTAGCTTTTTAATCACTAAACTACGTTATTTTGGGTTATATTCCAGGGATTTAGAGGGGTAATCGATGCTTATACTTCATTTCTCTCATTCCCTCAGAAGTCGGAATGTAGAATCTCAGTCAGGAAGAACAGAGCAGGGCAAGGGTTCAACTTTTCTTCTTAGATCTTCTCAAGGGTTTTCTCTGGAGTGTTCATCATCAGGTATATGTGAATTTAGCAGGGAATTATCCATTCCTTGTGTCCCCAAAACCCATTTAATTTCTCCTATCAGTCCTAGCCCCGAGGTTTTGAAATTTTATTATTTTTCAGTCAGATTCCGATGTAATTCATGTGGAATGTTGCTCATGTTAATTGTTTCTATTTTTTTCCAGTACCCAGAGATCATGTTGATACTTGTTTCTGTAAAGATGGTTTTAGCCCTTGCTCTTGAATGTAGTAACTAGAGTCTTGCATAATTGATTAGTTAATCATGATGCTTGATTTTGTCAGTGCTAAAATTCCCATGTTATTAATATCAGTTGAAATCTCAGTCAGTTGCATGCTAGTCCAGTTTCAATCAGAATGTTAGCATGTTCAGTACTTTCAATGTTAGCATGTTCAGTACGTAAATATCACAGATCAGTTTGACTATAGTTAGTTCCTTGAGGCTGCAATTCCTCCCAATTATCAATTACTAGTTAGTTCTACAAAACGGTTATGACGCTTCAAAATAAGTAGCTCGACGTAGCCTTAGAACACTAGTTACAAAATTCGGTCGTATAAGACTCTCGTGGTACGTATAAGTATTCCTCATTTAGTCTGGGACCCCAGTTTTAAGCTATCAGCTTAGTAGCGTTAGATTAGACTATCCATTAGGAGAGGTTCTCGCATCGAGCTGACAGGGGTTCCTGCGCACCCAGGTTCTTAGAACTACATTGCTACCATAGGTTATTTATTTGTTCTCTTGCCCTGCATTTTTGGATCATCCAAATTCTTGCCTTTATACCCAGCAAGGTATACCCATGGATCCATTGGTTATCCTAATGAGTCATGGTCTCCTTCCATTGCTCAATCAATGAGCTCAAAATTTAGACTCAGAGTCAAATGACTTGATCCAACAAGTCATGGTATAAAAAATGACTCAAGCAGTGACCTGATCCCCGACGGTATTTTCTCGATTTGTCCCAGGGTTATTTTTATATAATTTTTTTAGCTTTTTAATCACTAAACTACGTCGTTTTGGGTTATATTCAAGGGATTTAGAGGGGTAATCGATGCTTATACTTAATTTCTCTCATTCCCTCTGTGGCTCTAATGTAGAATCTCTACAGAAGCACAGAAAGGCAAGGGTTCAACTTCAGATCTTCAAGGGTTTTCTGGGATTTCTATCATCAGGTATATGGGAATTTAGCTAGGGAATTGTCCTTTCCTTGTGTCCTCCAAAACCCATTTAAACTCTCCTCCTATCAGTCCTAGCCCCGAGGTTTTTAAATTTAATAATTTTTCGCCGATTCGATGTAATTCATGTGAATGCTGCTCATGTTAATGTTTCTATTTTTTCAGTACCTAGAGATCATGTTGATACTTGTTTCTGTAAAGATGGTTTTATCCCTAGCTCTTGAATGTAGTAACTAGAGTCTTGCATAATTGATTAGTTATTCAATGCTGCAGATTTTGTTAGTGCTAAAATTCACATGTTATTAATATGAGTTGAAATCTCACGCTGCATGCTAGTCCAGTTTCAATCAGAATGTTAGCACGTTTAGTACTTTAAGAAATGCTTTTCTGTATTGATCAATTTGACTACAGTTATTCTTGAGGTGTCAGTAACGCCTCTCGCTATCGGGCTTCAAAGGAATTCTATAGACGGTTACGATGCTTCCAGATAAGAAGCTCTGATCAATCCTAGAACACTAGTTACAGAATCCGGTCTGATAAGACTCTCAGGGTACTTCCAGATAAGTATTCCTGATTTAGTCTGGGACCCCAGTTTCAAGTTATCTGTTTAGTAGTCATATTAGAACTATCCTGGTGGGAGTAGGACTTAGCACCTAGAGGACCGGGGTTCCCGTGGCACCTAGGTTCTTAGAACTACATTGCCACCATAGGTTATTTTATTGGACCTATGTCCCCAATTTTTTTGATCATCCAGCTCATGCCTTTTTACCCTAGCAAGGTATACCCACGATCCGTTGGTTCTTCCACCAGTTGTGATCTCCTTCCGCTCAATTCTAGTATTAAAATTTAGACCCAGAATCAATGACTGGTCCCAACAAGGTCATGGCATCAACAACAACTCATTATGTGACCGTTGATCCTCATCGTGGTAGTTTCTCATATTTTATCCCGAGGTTACTTTTATAATTTTTTAGCTTTTTAATCACTAAAATATGCTGTTTTGGGTTATATTCAAGTGATTAGAGGGGTAATCGATGCTTATACTTCATTCCTCTCATTCCCTCAGAAGTCGGAATGTAGAATCTCAGTCGAAGGCTGTATGCAGGCAAGGGTTCAACTTTTTCTTCTTAGATCTTCTCTCCTGGGTTTTCTCTGGGGTTTCTACTCATCAGGTATATGGGAATTTAGCAGGAATTGTCCTTTTCTTTTGTGCCTCAAAACCCATTTAAATTCTCCTATCAGTCCTAGCCCTGGAGGTTTTCAAATTTAATAATTTTTTAGTCAGAATCCGATGTAATTCATGTGGAGTGTTGCTCATGTTAATTGTTTCTATTTTTTCAAGTACCCAGAGATCATGTTGATACTTGTTTCTGTAAAGATGGTTTTATACCTAGCTCTTGAATGTAGTAACTAGAGTCTTGCATAATTGATTAGTTATTCATGATGCTTGGATTTTGTCGCTGCTAAAATTCTATGTTATTAATACGCTGAAATTTCGCCGCTGCATGCTAGTCCAATTTCAATCAGAATGTTAGCATGTTCAGTACTTTCAGAAATATCAGCAGATCAGTTTGACTACAGTTAGTTCTTGAGGTGTCAGTAATTCTTCCCAATTATCAATTACTAGTTAGTTCTACAAACGGTTATGACGCTTCTAAATAAGCACCCGACCGCCTTTAGAACACTAGTTACATAATTCGGTCAATAAGACTCTCTGGGTACTTCCAGATAAGTATTCCTGATTTAGTATGGGACCGCTTAAGCTATTAGTTTAGTAGTTAGATTAGGACTATCCATTAGGAGTAGGTCTTTCGCACCTAGCCGACAGGTTCCGCCATCCAGGTTCTTAGAACTACATTGCCACCATAGGTTATTTTATTGGTCCTGTGGCCCCAGATTTTTTATCATCCAGCTCATGCCTCATACCCTAGCAAGGTATACCCATGATCTGTTGGTTCTTCCAACGAGTCGTGGTCTCCTTCCGTTGCCAAATTCCATGAGCTAAAATTTAGAACTAATAATCAATGTTAACCGTCCCAACAAGTCATGCATCAACAATGACTCGTTGTGTGACCCAATTGATCCTTGACGGTGGTAGTTTCTCAGATTTTATCCCAGGTTTTTTTAAAATAATTTTAGCTTTTTAATCACTAAACTACGTCGTTTGGTCTTATATTCAAAGGATTTTGTCACGCCCGCCTTGGGGTATGACTGCACCTGGTGCCCTAGAAGGACCCGGGACTACTAGCTGGTGGGCTGAGGCACATCTGGTGCCTGGCTAGCTCTATCTCAGGTTCCTAGAAACAAAGGGCTATATAACGGCTGTAAACACAGCCTACGGCCATTCTCCGGGGCTCATAGCCACCGTGCCTCGTAGTAAATGTATTTCTAACAAGAAACATACTCATATCAGAACCTATGCGGGCCGATAAGGCCACTATGCTGTTCAGTCTTCCGAGACTCAACAAGGAAATACGGAGTGTACGTGACCGGCAAGGTCACCACTACTATCAACATATGGCCTCACAGGCCAACATAAGAACAAATAAATACAAAATGATTTCTATACAACCGCACGGCCTCACGACGGCCAACCGATCACTGTGGAGATAATGTACAATCCGGCAAGCCTCTATGAGTAACAATAGAAATGATCGACAGGGCCCCGACCTACCCATACTGTACATTAAAAAGGAGAAGAGCTACACCTCTGAAAATCAGACTCCGGATGACAGGAGCTTATGACTCCCATAGCTGGATGGACCACGAGGACGCTCCTCATGAGTACCTGGGCAGCAGTACGCAGCGCCTACCGGGCGTCAGTACTGCTGGTACTGAGTATGCAAAGCAACTGAAATAATATAACTGAAACAACTGAATATAGATAGCATATCTAGCAAATCTGTATGCAGGAGATAACTGGAATCTCAAGTAGCTGGGTATAAACCGAATCATGCTTGGTACGATAAGGCGGAGGCATATCTGTAGACGCGACAGCCTGCTGTCTAGTAGCTTGTAGATAGCAATACAAATAGATATACAAGTAGCAAGCAAGAGCCAATACGAACCCCCATAAGCCGGATGGCACCAAGCAAGCAAACAATCTATATCCCCCTACCCGGGTCAAAACTATCCAAAATAAGTCACTCCACTCATCTGCTCACTCGAGCTCCTACCGCCCCCTGGGTCCCGGCTCGGGCCTTGGCCTCCGATATAAGTAATCGTGTCTGGATCCAGAGGACTCCCACAGTCTGCAACAGATAGGGTCTGGTTCCCCCGGAACTCTCAACAGGCGACCAAAATGTAGGCCGCACTCGCTCCCCGACAAGTCAACAGGGAGACAACTGTAAAGCTGATCAGAATGCTATGGGGAAAGCTTCATCCTTACTCGTCCAAGTTGGGGACGGCATGCCACCTCGGAGTGACGCAAACCCACCCCTCTCAGTGGGCGACACGATTACTAACCTGTGGCGCGAGACGCCAATAAGGGGCCTCACGCCACATCAAGTCTCAACAAGCAAATAGCCATATAAATAGAAACATGTATAACTGAAAAGGCTATTAAAATCTGATTTCTTATTCTGTCTGTTTCTGTACTATACGATTCTTTACTAATTATACTGATTCCGTAATCTTTCTTTAACCGTTGGCTAATCTGTAGCCAGGATACTATCTGTTTGAATGCACCACCTGTAGCCAATATCTCATTCGTCTGAATGGCTATCTGTAGCCATAATACTTCTGTTTATCTAATTTTACTTTACTAACTTTTATTCTGAAAATCTATTACTTTTATTCTACAACATGCTTCTATAATCATACAATAGGCTATACTGAATCTGGAATGCTAACTTTCCATTTGGCGCATGCTTTACTAACTTTCGGACTGAATACGGTACGGCAACGCAAACCAGATTTACTAAACTTACTCAATACTCAACATTCAAGTCCGAGAGTTTCAAATACGGAGTTTACTATGATTCACAAAGCTAAGGCTTACTAACTTGCCGAAGAAACTACTTCACATACCTTAACCTCGAGTTATCCGACTGTCGGACGAGGCTCGGTCAGTACTCCAGCTAATTCTCCCAACTGCATTCATAAACATTCCAATTAGTATCAAATGATCACGGAAAAAATATCATGCCCGTGATACGCTTTACAACTTGAATTAGTCGTGTTGTCTAAGTTATTTTATATATTTTCATGTAATTTTATATATTTTTTATCTTTTTTGATTTTTTTAATATTTTTATGTTTTTATATTAATTTTCAAGGTTTTAATGATTTTTAAGAACTAAATCAGAAGTTGGTGAAGGAATGGATTGGAGTCGAAGCAACGGGCGAAAAGTCGGCAAGGAGAGGCCGCGCCAGGCTGGCCGCGCCAGGCAGCGGCCACGCCAGGCGTGTGCCGCGCCCAGCGCCGTGCCACGCCATCGCTGTGCATGCTACAGACAGCAACGACGCACAGCATCAGCGCGTTCCAGGCCGTGTCACGACAGTCCACCTCCGCGACAGGGACGTGCCATCACGCTGCCCAGGCAGCGTGACACGCTGCCAACGCGGCGTATGTTGCCTATGCTCCATTTTTGGCATTTTTCCGTAAGGCCTCCCCAGTGGCCGTGTAACGGAGGCAATGCTTCGCGTTGCACTCCGTGACACGTTGCTTGTTATTCCGAGAAAAATTCCTACTAATATAAATAAGTACACTAGGTTTATTTTCACATATTCGACTTGGTGGAGCAAGAACGTGGGTTACAAAGTGCTGAGAGGACGAAAATTCTTAGGTTTTCTATCCCTTTCTTCTTTCTTTCAATTATAGGCTACTTCATACTCATTTAACGATGTTCAATCCACAAATGAGTGGCTAATTCCACTCTTGCTGAGGTTAGGAACACTTGTATTGAAATGTAATTATTGGTTCTTTGGTTTCTTTCATCTTTTCTTCTATGGTTGTTCTGCATTTAATTCTTGTTCTAATGCAGATTAATGTCTAGCCACGTTAATATAAACTAAAAGTTCGGTTTCACCTCGAGAGGGCACGAAATTGAAAGTTGTGAATTAATAGGATATGATCTGTTCTTTGTTTGGGAAAATTGAGAATTGATTTACCTTCGTATAGAAATATACCTGGAAAGTCGATAGTCAAGTGTGGAATCGGTTTCGTATGGCTAGAACATGAATTTCTTCTTATCACAGAAATGTGGGTGGAAGGTTCATGATTCTTAAGTTGGGTTAAATACTTAATCCATAGGCATAAGTTCCGACTAGCAACCGGATGAAAAGATAAAACCATGTATATTGATAATTACTTTCATGTTCGTTTTAGCCTCAAAGATGCTCACATTCATCGTTCAGACTCACTTGTATATCTATTCTAGCTTAGTATAAAATTAGTTCACAAAATATAAAAAACTTTCTTCACACTCTGTCTTCATTTTTAGAGTTGCAGTAAATTAACATTGAGGTAATTTTTGCCCCGTAGTCCAGCCCCTCGTGGGATCGATACGTGGGTTTACTTGGAGCCACTTACTACTTGTTCGGACCACGTGCACTTGCGTGTAGTCATCCAGACAGACGAACAAGTTTTTTGGCGCCGTTGCCGGGACTGCAATTGGTAAAATTTTTCGGCGTTAGTTAACGAATTCTATACAAGCGTTTGACAACGTAATTCTTGATTTTATTTTTTTCAATATTTTTTATTGTTTTCGGATACCCTTCTTGAAATGACATCGTGGAACACAAATGGTTTAAATGGTGAATACTCACATTTTGATGAACCTTTTCGACTTCTGAGGACACCACGGGTGGCAGCACTGCAACACGTGCAACATATGTGGTCAAGATGGCCATTGGGATGGCTGTTCGAATGCATACTCCCTCCCCGAACCCCTACTATGATCCTTCTGTTGTTTTTGATGAATTAGGCCTGCTGAAAAATGACACTGGACTTTCATAACTGGTTTAGAGGACATGCTGAAATAACTCCTGAGCAATCGTAAGCAATGAAGGAGGCAATGGCAACATTGAAAGTCAGGAAGAGGAGAATGCAGAGGCTCTAAAAGGATGAGCGTTAAATTCACGGAGATGATGGCTGAGGCTGAAGCCAGACCAATTGCAGGTGACAGTTGTAGGCGATATTCAAGAGGAATTACAAGAGGAAGACAAGGGTGAATTTTCGTATGAAGCCCGACAAATGTAACCCTTGGGCGCCCTCGTGATGAGCTCACACTTATAGGAAATTCGTCCAGGGGAGAAGAGATAGAGTATACCCCATTTGACACTACTAAAGAGATAGATGTTGATGCGGAGAAGAGGTATACAAGTAAGGAGGTCAATTGCATTGCAAGTTTCGTAATCAAGGTGCATTGGACCTCACTCAAAGCATTTTTACTTTGAGTTTGGTCGACGAAATGGAGTCTTCCGAGCTTATAGAGAAATGTCGAGAGGAGGACCAAGCCCCATATATTCTGAAATTTGCTAAGTCCAATAGACAAAACGACTTCACTTGACTATGACCAATAAACGTCAAAGGCGACATCTATTGTTTAATCCTTACAATTTTTCACCACCACCCTCGGAGCATAAGAGGAAATTAGAGAAGAAATTAGGGTGAGATTCATATCCTCAAGGCGGAGGAAAAGTGGTGAAATGTGATACGCCCTGCCGCGACGTAAAATTAGGCGTCGCTTGGGAGGCACCTGCGGGGTATCCATTTTAATTTCTTGCATTAGAGTTGATTTTATTTTATTATCTTTTTTTGTTGTTTTTGTGGAAAGTTGCCACGATGGAGGGAAGTCCGAGTACCCGTGAAGGAGGAAGCCAACAAGGTGGAAGAGAAAAAGGGGTGAACACCCCACTCGTGAAAATTTGAACGAAAGCATCGCTGTTGGCTAGGCCTAAAGGCCTCAGGGGGTGTTTCTCACCCTTTAAATGTTAAGTTAATGTTATGGGACATAACATGATGCAAGTGTGGGGTGAGGAAAATTCTTAAAATTCCCGTGCTTAACGATTTGTGAATGTGCCGCGTGTGAAAAATAATTGAAAAATAAATAAATAAATAAATAAATAAATATTCTTGTGTGCGTGGAAACCTATGAATTTTAACCGATTTCGTATTGTGAGATGAATTTAAAAAGCTGAACGGAGGGCAAAAATTACAAAGGATCGCAAAGGAAAATTGAGGTGAAAAAAAAAATAAAAAAAAAGGTGGCAAAACAGTGAGCTTGCGCGTTGGCTCCGTGTCACGGAGGAGGGCCTCCGCGTTACCCTCCGTGACATGTTGAAGGCAATTCTAAAATTTTTACAAATTTCTAGAATGCCTACGGGGCGGGAGGCTCCGTGTCACGGAGAGGGTGCTCCGCGTTACCCACGTGACACGTTGAGGTGTTATTCGCGTCGAGTCACACCGGTCACCGGGTAACCTGCGCGAAAAACTCTTTTAACCCTTCGAAATCCCTCATTTTCCCCCATTTTTCACTCCCTTCGCGACAAACACCCAAAATCCCCTTTCCCCAACGTGGCACGGACCTAAGATCAAAGTTTCTTCAGTTTTTCTTCAAGTTCATCGGATTAAAGGTATGTTCTTGAACTCAACCTAAATTTTTGCTAAATTTTTTGGATTTTTTTAAGCATGATAGAGAGTAACTTTGCCCTAGGTATAAATTTAGCTAAATTCATTTAGTTATGGTTGATTGTTGTTCGTAGTATCTTTTGTGATCTATATGAACACGATAATTACATGCTTGATCGAATTTTGTTGTGAAATTGTAGCTAGGGTTAGGTTGTGAATATGAAGAAATTGAATTGAGTATGAGATGTGAAAAATTGTTGGTTTGTGCATGTTGGGTGAGTAAATTGTGTTGTGCTTAACGTTATTATGCTAAAGTAGCGAAGTGAATTTTCGGGGAACAAATTGGTTGAAATTGCATGAAATTATCGAATCACATAGAAATTGGGAATTGCGAGGTTGGGTTGATTTGGCAAAGTGAAATGTTACCGATGCATGTTGATTAGCTGTACGAAGTCTGAGTAGTACTTAGAGGTTATACTGTCGAATCCGCTTAATGCACGAGGCATTTTTTTTGTTTTGTTGTGTTTTTTTGGTTTCTTGTTTTTGTGTAAATTAGAATAAGTATGATCTTGCCGTGATGCTATAATTGTGGCTGAAGACTAAGTGTGGGGTGGTCTAGCCTAACCCAACCTTAGTCGAAGCTAATTTTAAATTTGACTGACATTGGGACTGTTCGCTTTATTTGACAGGAACGATATCGAGCAGGCAAGACAAAGGAAAGGGCGCATCTACATCGGGCGCCGGGAGGAAGAGGATTAGACTGGGAACAATAGTCCTAGCAGCACCAGCGGTTCCATCGCGGCCAACGCTGCCAATACGGAACCCGATGGGTGATAGACGAAGGGAAGAAATGGTGTGCCAAACATAAAGAGAACAAATATTTCCCCGAGGAGCGACAGAAGAGCCACTTGGACAGAATTCTTGCAGAATTGTGCAGCGTATTGGCATGGCCGGGCTGAACTTTCATTCCTTTTTTGAAGAGCTCAAGGAGTGCACTGCATTTGATTCGGGAGTTCTACAATTGGAACCTCGACACTACGCAGTCATACCGCAGGCCAAGACAAGGGCAGGTTGTCACAATGAGCCTCTACCAATTAATGCCATAGTGGGGCATCGGGACAGACGCCCATGGGCTTCCGGCAGCTGAATACTCCACCATATGGATAGTCAGACGCACATTGTGTGGAGCCCGCTCGACAGCACGCTGGAGCAGGCATAAGGAGAGGCCATCGTACATTGCCCTACTACGATGAATGTGGAAGCCAGATCCGGGCCGAAGATGTGTGTTCTTGCCCGATTCCGGGGGTGCACATGACAGATGTCACCTGACCGCGTATGCCTGGTGTGCATGCCCTGATGAAAGGGCTGAGATAAATGTTGGGGCGGTGATTATATCTGCCATGAAGAGAGCCCGCCTGCATCAAGGGCACAGTACGGGAAGTTTGGCGGTTCGCCGGCCACACGCCTCGAGGGGCCCGGATGTGGAGAAAGAGGCCCCGGACTATATCCTGCAGATGGAGAGGTGTGCCATAGACGTCACAAAGACTAAGGGCACCCGACACCACCACGGGCCAGTTCTTACACTGGCCGAGCGGCATGCTTGGGATGGTCAGTACATGTCCCGCATGTTCGGGATGCAGATGCTCCAACAAGGCATAGGCGGGAGACCGGCAATAGAGGATGAGCTGTGGCGCTCGACCTAGACTACCCCTTTTCGGCAAACGCCAGGGCTCTATGCAATGTGCGGGCCCAGCTTTGTGGAGCCTGTGGAGATGATGTCCCCACTGATGAGGAGACACGTCGCGAGGAGTCCGATGTTGAGTCGGAGGAGGACGACGGGGGAGATCTGCATATGGGAGACGCAGGCACAGCACTAAGAAGAGAAGTGGAATACTTGATTGATCAGGAGTTTCACCACCCACTTTTTGTGTTTGTGATTGTATGAACACTGGGGACAGTGTTCGGATTTTAAGTGTGGGGTGGGGAGTAGTTAGGTGTTGCTGGTTTTTGTCTTGTTTTGTATGTAATTGTATGTTCGTTGTTGTGTTCGAAAAATTATGACCAAGTTGCTTGTATATGTTTCGTAGTGCAAATATCATGTTGAATCGGTCGTGCTGTTGAATGTTGTTAACTAGTGTGTAAATAGTTTTTGTCGAAATCATCGATATTTTAAATTTTTTTTTCGTTAATTATTTTTACCATTGCTTTGAGTTTGTTTTCGTTCTTTTAATGATAGGTCCATTGAACCGAAGTCGTAGTTACGGATTGTTTCCGACGATGGATGGATGACGACCGTCTTGAGGAAAATTAGTCAATAGGCTTTTTGTTTTGAACTCACAGCTAATTAATTGCTTGATATTCTTGTTATGTGCTATACATGATTGTGAGATGCAAGTATGTTCAGTGTGGAAGCATGCAACTGTATAACTTTGTTTGAGAATCTCGGCTCTTGGAATCTGACTCAATAGATTAAAGCTAATGTTTGAATTCGTGTGATTAGCTGAGCAAGAATCTGCTGAATGTGTCTTGAGTTGAGCATGTTCCATGAGTGTAAGGTTTTTGAGTATTCTGTGCTATTGTGGGATTGTCTAGAACTTGCCTGGTCTGTTTATAAAATGAAATGAAGGATGTAAATTGTAGGAGATGATTTAGGCATTTCTTTTGACTGAACCTATCTTTATCCCTCGTTTTACCTACCTTGTAATATTAATCCTTAGTCAGCTCCCATTGAGCCTTAGCCCATTCTTTGAAAGATAGCTGCAACATAAGCTTAACCATTTTACTACACTTTGAATTTGATCCAAATCTCCTAAGCGCTTAAAGAAGAAAAATCGGAAAGAGTAAAGGAGTGAGAGGAATGAAAAGAAAGTGCAAAAGTTGAAAGTTGCAAAAGTTGAGAAAGGTCAAAGGTGCACTTGGGGGCTGAGTTGATTATTAGTAAGGGAGTAAGAAAACAAATGAATGAAAAATAATTTATACAACTCCTTACTAATGAGCTAAAAGTGCCTAAAAGAAATGGGGGAATAAAAGAGGAAAAAGAAAACTACCAAGGATTAAAAGGTGAAGTAAGGGAAGGGAAGTTCGCAATGAGGGCGTGATGTATTGAAAGCGCTAGGAAAGATAGTCACTATTACCGATCACAATAGTACCTACCTACACCTCGAGTACATTACAACTCCCCAAAAAGTCCTACTTGATCTTACATTCGTACATCCTCAAATTAGTGAAGTAAACACTAAGGGCAAGCCTTATGGGTCATTACATGCATGCACTCTTGTGAGAGTGAGTGAAATTCTAATTATGTACCCACATGTTGTGATATAAAAATTGTTTTTGGCGTAGAAATTGGGTAAATCTCTTCCCGTGAGGGCAATATGTTTAATGAAGGATATAATTCATGGGATCTCTTAATCAGTTGATTTGCATGAGTTTGCTTCGATTGAAAGTCGATTTCTGAGGTTAAGAAGTCTTAACATAGTTGTATTTCATTTCATTGATCAAAGCGTGCATGCCTTATTTTTAGCTTGTATCTTAAATAATCATCATAGCCGTAATTTGAATCATCGCTAGTTAGTTATGTGTGAGTCTTCATTTACATGAGATAAAAAGGTTGTTCGAGGACGAACAAGGCTTTAAGTGTGGGTTGTGATCACGGGCAAAAATATCATGCCCGTGATACGCTTTACAACTTGAATAAGTCGTGTTGTCTAAGTTATTTTATACGTTTCATGTAATTTTATATAAATGTACTATATGTGCTAACCAACATGATTAGTCCTTGTTTTGTAGGTTTTAATGATTTTAGGAACTAAATCAGAAGTTGGTGAAGGAATGGATTGGAGTCGGAAGCAACGGGCGAAAAATCGGCAAGGGAGGAGCTGGCGGTAAGCTGGCTGCGCCAGCACGGCGGGCCATGCTGTGCATAAAGCCGCGCCCAGCCGCGCTTACCAATGCCGTGCATGCGCGCAGACAAAGCAAAGACGGCACAGCATCAACGCGCCCAGGCCGTGTCACGGCACCACCTCCGCGACAGGGACGTGCCATCGCATGCCTGTGCAAATGTGACACGTCGCCAACGCGGCAGGGTGCTGCCTAAGGTCGATTTTGGGCATTTTCTAGAAGGCCTCTGGTAGTTTGGGCCGTGTCCTGAGGCAATGCTCCGGCGTTGCACTCTGTGACACGTTGCTTGTTATTCCGGAAAAATTCCTACTAATATAAATAACACACTAGGTTTATTTTCACATATTCTGACTTGGTGGAGCAAGAACGTGGGTTACAGTAGCTTGAGAGGACGAAAATTCTTAGGGTTCTATCCCTTTCTTCTTTCTTTCAATTCTTGTATGATTTACACTCATTTAACGCATGTTCAACTAATAAACAGTGGCTAATTCCTCTTGCCGAGGTTAGGAACACTTGCATTGAAATGTACTGTTGATTCTTTGGTTTTTTCATCTTTTCTTCTATGGTTGTTCTATTTAATTCTTGGTTTCTACTACATTAATGTCTGGCCAATGTTAATGTAAATTCAAAAAGTCCGATTTCACCCGAGAGGGCACGAAACTGGAAAGTTGTGAATTAATAGGATATGATCTGTTCTTAGTTTGGGAAAATTGAGAATTGATTTACCTTCAGGATAGAAATATACCTGGAAGTCGTATTAGTCAAGTGTGGAATCGGTTTCGTATGGCTAGAACATGAATTTCTTCTTATCACAGAAATGTAGGTGGAAGGATTATGATTCTTAAGTTGGGTTAAATACTTAGAGTTTTAATACATAGGCATAAGTTCACTAGCACCGTGATGAAAAGATAAACCATGTATATTGATAATTAATTTCTTTACATGTTCGTTTTAGCCTCAGCATGCTCACATTCATCGTTCAGACTCACTTGTATAAATATTCTAGCTTAGTATAAAATTAGTTCATGAAATATAAAAACTTTTCTTCACACTCGTTGTCTTCATTTTTAGAGTTGCAAATTGACACTTGAGGTAATTTTGCCCTGTAGTCCAGTCCCTGTGGGATCGATACTTGGCTTACTTGAGCCACTTACTACTTGTTCGACCACGTGCACTTGCGTGTAGTCATCCGACAGACGAACACTATATACAACTCTATTCTGAAGGACGACGTCACTCGATATAATTATAGCCTAAACTTAGGCTTATCGAAAGGCGGTCGAAACTTGCTATTTTTCAGAAGTCCAAAAGTGAGAAGTATTCACTTTACGGCTAGGTTTATAGATACTAGTTTGGAGCAATTCTACTTACCTTGTCCGGCAGTCATCGATTTGTCGGCGGAATTTTGCGAAACAAAATCCGTAGGAATGATCCTCGTCATAAATACTTTCTATTCGAGGTTAATTTGAGTTTAGACTACGTTTGGCAGTGTAATCAAAATGATTATTTATTCTCTCCTTCGTCTTCTCTCTGTTTTCATGTTTTCTGAAATTAAAATAAGTGATATATCATCACAAACCAAAGTGGGGGCTTTATATAATTGGGCCTGGACAAGCATAAAGTGCCCAACATGTCAATGAGCCAACACGGTGCCCCGCTTTCGTGACACGGTGCCACGCGGAGGGGCTCTGCCCCGATGCCTTCCGCAGTGGTTCGACAGGTTTTACGTCCACTTTTTCCCGGGCTCTTTCCTAGCATGTATTGCTTCCAAATATGCTTAACCCATGTGTGAATAGGCCATCTAGATGCTGGAAATCTTCACGGGTGTAACATTCTCCCCTTAACATTCGTCCTCGAATGAAAACTGCTATCTAGAGGACTTCTCAACTTATCTTGACTTACTATTTGTGGTACCTGGCAGAGTTTCCCCGTACATGGACTATCCCAAAATCCCGAAACAATGGGGTGCCCAATACGTACTCCACACGATACTTTAAAGTTCACTTGATAGCTAAACATCAATCTTTCCATTTTGTACATATACAACTATAAGGTACTCCATAAATAATAATACGGACATACCTGTCGCCCGACTAGGCCTGGAATAAGTGAGGATATCTAGCTGATATCTTCCTCGCCTCCCACGCCCTCTCGGTTCCTCAAGCATGCCACAATACTTTGACAAAGCATGCAATATCTTTAGTTCTCAATCTGCGATCCGTCTCGTCTCCAGGGGATGGCTACCGAACCTCTTCGTAGCGCCCTTTTCACAGAATCCTGGATATTCCGAATCGGACTTCTCTTGACGGGTCTCCTAAGCATTTCCTTAGCATGGATACATGGAAACTTGATGAACAGATTCTAATTGAGGCAAGTTCAACTCATACGCCACTTGGCCTATTCTTCGAATGAATCTGATATGGCCCACAAACCTTGGGCTGAGCTACCTTTCTTGCCGAATCTCATCACCCTCATCGGAGACACTTTCAAAATACCCAGTCATTCACATCGAACCTCATGTGTTCCGCACCGTACATCCGTGCATATGATTTCTCTCGGGTATGACTTCCGTGCATCAATAGGGCGTTCTATGATAGTTTACTTTCTCCTCTCGAATGCTGAACAATGTCTGGCCCAATCAACGCTCATTTCTCCTTACATTTCAAAACCAGCCAATCAGAGATCTGCATTTTCGCCCGTATATAAGGCCTCGAAAGGCACCATCCGAATAGCCGAAAGGATAGCTGTTATTATAAGCAAACTCGGATTAGAGGCAAATGCTCATCCAAGCTACTACTCAAAAATACACACACGCCGCAAACATATCTTCGAAGGTCCGAATGGTGTCACCGTCCATCCGCTCCTGAGGGTGGAATGTGGTACTTCAACACCTGGGCGTATCTTGGTGACCTCTCTCTTGAAACGTCCAAAATCTAGCCGTAACTGTGTTTCCTCTCGTCCGAAATAATGGATACCGCACTGCAATCCGACTATTTTCGGATATACAACTCAAGCATAATCTTCGGCCGAGAAGGTAGTTCTCATGGCAGGAAATGAGCTGATTTGGTCAATCTGTCAACTATCACCCATATAGAGTCATGCCTATGTTTAGTACGGGGTAATCCTGCCACAAAAAATCCATATTTACGCTTCCCACTTCCGTGAGAGGCACACGCCTATGTCCCGAGTCAAACCGCTCGGTTTCATAGCCCCGTTTCACCGTTGGCGCTAGGACACCGGGCTACAAATTCAGCAATTTCTTCTTTCATACCTGGCCACCAAAGAGTTTTCTTTTGATACCATGATACATCTTGTCGCGCCAAAAATGGTGAGGGAAGAAGGGCGCAATGTACCTTTCATTCATAATCCGGCAGCGGAGGCTCGAAACATCTGAAACACATAGACGGCTCCATAACGCAGCACTCCATCCTTCGTTACCTGGAAATTCGGCGTTTCCTCAAGGAATATAATTCTTAAGCTGGACTAGGTCGTGATCCCCGTATTGCCGTTCCTTTACTTCCACAACTAAGGATGACACGCGCGGTGTTCGTAACTACCGCCCGTTGTCCTCCGCTTATGCTACACGAACGGCTAGGCTAGCTAACTGATGTATCTCCTCGACTCAATTCGCTGCTCGGCTGCAAATACGCCAAACTCCCCATGGACTTATGACTGAGAGCATCTGCTACAACATTGGCTCTTCCGGTGGCATGTAATATCCACGCCGTAATCTTAGCAATTCCAACCAGCGATGCTGTCGTGAGATTCAACTCTGCAGTGAAGATATACGGTAAGCTCTTGTGACTGTGAAAATATTCACATGGACACCATACAGATAATGTCCCACATTTTCAAGGCGATCATCAAGTGCTAATTCCGTGTCGTGGGTAGGGTGCAGTTCTCCTCGTGTTTCCTCACCGTCTCGGGAAGCATATGCAATTACTTTTACCATGCTGCATCACACAACCCAACCCGACGCCTGATGCATCACAATATATACTGAATAACCTTCTGTACCTTCCGGCAATGCTAACATTAAGTGAGGTCAATCTATCTTTCAATTCCTGGAAGCTCGTCGCATGCCTCGTCCACTGAAACCTTGCTGCTTTCTCGCGCGCTTGCTTAGAGGCCTGCAATAGTCGAGAACCCTTCAAAAAACCTCCCTGTAATACCCTTCTAATCCCGTAAAGCTACGGACTTCAGTCGGAGTGGTGGCCTAGGCCATGATTTTACTGAGCTTCTATTTTCTGCGTGTCAACTTGTATACCAGCATCCGATACAATGTGCCCTAAGAAGGCTACCGAATTAAGCCAGAATTCACACTTGAAAAATTTAGCATATAATCTGGGGTCCCCGAGATCCGGAGCACCGTCTACAAATGAGTCCGGTGATCTTCTTTAGAGCAAGAATACAATTAATGTCAATAAACACTATCACGAACAGGTCCAGGTATGGTCGGAAAATACTGTTCATCAGGTCCATGAATATAGCCGGGCATTAAGTAACCCAAAGGACATAACTAGAAATTCAAAGTGTCCATATCGGGTCCGAACGCCGTTTTAGGAATATCTCTTTCACGTACTGTAACTCCGTGATATTCGGACCGCAACACCCGGAAAAGTATCTGCCCCCTGTAACTGATCAAATAAGTCATCTATTCTGGGAATCAGGTACTGCTCTCTACTGTAACTTCTATTTCTTAGCTGCCGATAATCTATACACATACGCAGTGAGCCATCCTTCTTTTCTCTTACAAATAGCACCGGCGCACTTTACATGGTGAAGTGCATCGCCCATGAAACTCTTGTCTAACAAATTCACTGCTCCTTTAATTCTCTGAGCTCTGCAGGAGCCATACGATAGGGAGGAATTGATATAGGCTGAGTGCTTGGTAACAAATCTATAGCAAAATCTATTTCCTTCCTTGGGAATACTGTGTAACTCATCTCGGGAAACACATCGTGGAACCTGCTCACCACCGGGACCACCGCACCGGAGTGCCTGAGATTCTGCTCGGACATCCTGAACCTCTGACTAGGTGGTAAATACATCCCTAGTTATCAATTTCCTCGCCTGGAGATAGGAAATAAACCTATCTTTTGCGTAGCTTGCTGCCCCTTCCACCCCGTACTACCTCTCCTCGAAAGTGGAATCGCATCGTCTTGTCCAACATTCAACATTGGCATAGCACGGCACTAGCCAATCCATACCCATTATGGCATCGAAGCTCATCATTTCTAACTCGACCAGATCTACTGTAGTCTGGCAGTCAGCAACCCTACTGTACACCTCGGTAAATTCCCGCTAGCTACAATCGAGTCACCGACGGGGTGTGGATAATGGAAAAGGGCCGCTGTAATAATTCTGGTGCAATAGTGAACTTTCGTGCCACAATTGGGGTAATATATGACAGACTGGATCCTGGATCAATCAATACATAAGCAGGGCATGAACAGATAGTCATCGTACCCGTTACTACATCTGGGGACGCTCTCTGAGTCATGTCTCCTCGTAGAGGCAGGTACGGCTTGAGCCCGTACTCGAACCGGGAGGCTCGATCTACCTCGGCCTCTGCCTACCAAGCCTGAAGGGGCCTACGCCCCGCCAAGGCTGCTGGAGCTCGTGGCCCTGGGTGGATCCTCTGTCCTGACCTGCCTCTATCCCCCTGACCTCTGGTCGGATAATCTCTCATCCGATGTCCCTTCTCTCGCCCGCAAATATAACACCTTAAGAGCCATATTTACAAGCTCCGGGGTGTGGCTTCTGATTGCAATAAGGGCAGGGTGAGGGTGCAAATCTGCTCTGCTCTCCCTTCTCTGCTGCGGGGATTCTACTATTCTAGAACTGCCACTAGGCTCTGACTCGCTCGCTTCGCACATATCTACCTCTCACCGCGCTGCGGGTGGAGATAGGGGTCTAGGGGGTCTATCTCGCAGTCGCGTCCGGTCCTCTCGAACCTTGCATCTCGCCTGATCTGCCCGCGGCGCCGTTCCTGGCTGGTCTGTCTACTACTTTGTTGCCGCTGTCTAAGACCCTCAATGGTCCTGAAAGCAAAGGCTCGTACTCTCGGGGCGATATCCATATCCTCTCGTAACGTCGTCATACATGCCTCGCATCTGATTCATACCATGATAAATCTCAGAACTCGCCGGCATAGTATCAACAAATGGTGGAGCATAACGGCTAAGGAGTCAAACTATAAAGCATACTTGCGTACGCTCTCGCCCCTCGCTCTAGATGCAGAAACCGGTCCATCCGGGCTGCTGATCTCGGGCAAGTAATGGTCTAAAAGGCCTCCGAGAAGCCGGTCCAGGTCTGAGGGGTAACATCTCTCCCTTGGGACTTCTCCCAACTCTCGTACCACAATATAGCTATATCCCGTAATCGAACACTGCCAGCTCAACAAACTCTGAAGGGGTCACATGCATAACACAGAATATCTCTTCGCATCCGATCTAGGAAAGTCCCGAGGGCCCCCGCCCGATTCGACTCCCCGTCAGAACCGAAGTGGGGACCCAAAGGCCAAAATTCCCCGACCCTGGAACCGCCTGACCCACCTGAAGACTCTGCTGCTACAGGTGGTGCTGACGGGTGCTGTGTGGCCATCATCTGTGCCAACATAACTACAGCGCTACGAACCCCCCGATCTGATGGCGAAGGAAATCGTGAGCTATCGGGGCGTGTAGTGCCCAACGCTCTGATGTGAGGGGGATCATGAGATGGCTGTGATGAAGACTCTATGTCGCCCTCGGATCGGGCTGACTCTGTCTGAATCTGAGACCCTGCTGGTGCCTTCTCCTGCTGTTGTTTCTAGTCTTCTACCTGTGGAAGGTGCACGCTGATCCGCCATTCTTATCTCAGACAAAGAATACGATAAGTTTTAGGGACTCAACCCTATACTGTACCGCTCTATAGCATGACTGACTGAGACAGAAGAGTAACCATCATGTCATGCCTTGCAGCCTCCTGCCTATAGTATGTGGTGCACAACACATCCATAGACAAGACTTACTTAGCACGGCTTGCGTACTCCCCGGGACACGACTCGCCCGATACAAGCTTGTCACGCCCGCCTTGGGGGGTAAGGACTGGCACCTGATGCCCTAGAAGGAACTGGACTACTAGCTGGTGGGCCGAGGCACATCTGGTGCCTGGCTAGCTCTATCTCAGGTCCTGGAAACAAAGGGCTATATAACGGCCGTAAACACAGCTCTACGGCCATCTCGGGGGCCTATAGCCACCTGTGCCTGTAGTAACAGCTAACAAGAAACATACTCATATCAGGAACCTATGCGGGCCGACAAGGCCACCATGCTGTCTAGTCTTCTGAGACTCAACAAGGAAATATCGAGTTAATGGACCGCAAGGTCACCACTACTTGACAACTATGGCCTCACACTGCCAACATAAGAACAGAAATACAAACAGCTATACAACTGCACGGCTCACACGACCGGCTCAAGTTCGACCACAGGGGAGATAATGTACAATCTGCAAGCCTCTATGAGTAACAATAGAAATGCATCGACAAGGCCCCACCTACCCATACCGTACATTAAAATGGAAAAGAGCTACACCCCGGGAAATCAGACTCCGGATGACAGGAGCTTATGACTTATAGCTGGATGGAATCACGAGGGACTCGCCTCCTCGTCTATGAGTACCTGCAGGCAGAATGCAGCGCCCATCTGGGCGTCAGCACTGCATTGAGTATGCAAAGCAACTGAAATAATAAACTGAAACAACTGAATATAGATAGCATATCTAGCAAATCTGTATGGCAGGAGATAACTGAATCTGAAGTAGCTGGTATAAACTGAATCATGCATTCTGTACGATAAGGCAACGTAGGCGCACTGCAGACGCGATGGCCTCGCTGTCTAGTAGCTAGTATAGCACATAAATAGATATACAAGTAGCAAGCAAGAGCCAATACCAACCCCATAAGCCGGATGGCACCAAGCAAGCAAACAATCTATATACCCTACCCGGGTCAAAAAACCCGCCAAAAATAAGTCACTCCACTCATCCGCCATCACTGAGCTTCTCTACCGGCCCCCTGGGTCCCGGCTAGGCTCGGGCCTTGGGCCTCCGATATAAGTAACCGTGTCTGAGGCTGGAGGACTCCTGCACAGTGTCTGCAATAGATAGGTCTGGTTCCCCGGAACTCTCAACAGGGTATCTGGAAATGTAGGCCGCACTCGCTCCCGTAACAAGTCAACAGGGAGACAACCGTAAAGCTGATCAGGCTGCTATGGGGAAAGCTTCATCCCATCTTCGTCCAAGCTGGGAACGGCATGCCACCCTCGGAGTGACGTAAAACCACCCGCTCAGTGGGCGATACGATTACCAACACAGGGGCGGCGAGGTGACGCTCAATAAGGGGTTTCACGCCACACGTCTCAACAAGCAAATAGCCATATAAATAGCAAGCATGTATAACTGAAAAGGGCTATCTAAAATCTGATTTCTTGTTCTGATCTGTTTCTGTACTATACTGATTATACTGATTATACTGATTTTGTAATCTTTCTTTAACCGTTGGCTAATCTCTAGCTAGGATACTATCTCGTCTCAATGACCAATCAGAGCCAATATCTCATCTGTCTGAATGGCTGTCTGTAGCCATAATACTATCTCGGTCTATCTGATTTTACTTTACTAACTTTTATTTTGAAAATCTATTTTTATTCTACAACATGCTTGCTAATCATACAATAGGCTATACTCAACTGAATGCTAACTCATCCTTTGGGCGCATGCTTTACTAACTTTTGGACTGAATACGGTACGGCAACGCAAACCAGATTTACTAAACTTTCTCAATACTCAACATTCAACTCCGAGAGTTTCAAATATGGAGTTTACTATGATTCACAAAGCTAAGGCTTACTAACTTGCCGAAGAAACTACTACATACCTTTAACCTCGAGTTATCCGACTGTCGGACGAGGCTCTCAGTCAGTACTCCAGCTAATTTCTCCTAACCGCATTCATAAACATGCCAATTAGTACTAAATACAACTCTATTCCGAAGGACTTACGGTCACTTTCGATATAATTATCGTCTAAACTTAGGCTTATCAAAGACAGTCGAAAACTTGCTATTTTTCAGAAGTCCAGAAGGGAGAAGTATTCACTTTACGGCTAGGAGCACATACACACTAGTTTGGAGCAATTCTACTTACCTTGGTCCGGTAGCTCGACGATTCATCGTCGTATTTGCGAACAAAATCCGTAGGAATGCTCCCTGCTGCTAAAGACCTTGGTACCTGAGGTTAATTTGAGTTTAGAATACGTTTGGCAGTGTAATCAAACGAATATTTATTTCTCTCCTTCGTCTTCTCTATGTTTTCTACGTTTTCCGAAATTAAAATAAGTGATATATCATCACAAACCGAAGTGGGGTTTATATACTTGGGCCTGGACAGGCCCAACGTGTCACGGAGCCAACGCGGTGGCCCTGCCTCCGTGACACGGCGCCATCGCGCAGGGCTACTTGCCCCGGCGCCTTCCGCTGCGGTTCGACAGTTTTACGTCCATCTTTTCCTGGCCTTTTCCTAGCACATATGGCTTCCAAATATGCTTAACCAACGTGCGAGAAGGCCATATCTAGATGCCGGAATCTTACGGGGTGTAAACAGATTTATAGGGGTAATCGATGCTTATACTTCATTCCTCTCATTCCCTCGTAAGTCGGAATGTAGAATTCAACAGAAGAAATGTGACGTGGAAAGGGTTCAACTTTTTCTTCTTAGATCTTCTTAAGGGTTTTCTCTCGGGGTTTTCATCATCAGGTATATGGGAATTTAGCAGGGGAATTGTCCTTTCCTTTTTGTCCCCAAAACTCATTTAAATTTCCCTATCACTCCTAACCCCGAGGTTTTGAAATTTTGGTAATTTTTCGCCTCAGATTTCGATGTAATTCATGTGGAATGTTGCTCATGTTAATTGTTTCTATTTTTCAGCACTGTGAGATCATGTTGATAATTTCTATTTCGTAAAGATGGTTTTTAGCCCTAGCTTCGAATGTAGTATCTAGAGTCTTGCATAATTGATTAGTTATTCATGATGCTTGATTTTTTCAGTGCTAAAATTCCCATGTTATTAATATCACTTGAAATCTCACTATTGCATGCTAGTCCAGCTTCAATCGAATGTTAGCATGTTCACATTTTCTAGAAATATCAACATCAGTTTGACTACAGTTAGTTCTTGACGTGTCAGTAATTCCTCCCAATTATCACTACTAGTTAGTTCTACAAATGGCTATGACGCTTCCAAATAAGCAGCTCGACCAGTCTAGAACACTAGTTACGTAATTCTACGTATAAGACTCTCGTACTTCCGTATAAGTATTCTTGATTTAGTCTCGGGACCCCAAACTTTTAAGCTATCAGTTTAGTAGTTAGATTAGGAATATCCATTAGAGTAGGACTTAGCACTGAGCTTTTAGGAGTTCTAGCGCACCCAGGTTCCCAGAACTACGTCACCACCGTAGGTTATTTTATTGGTCCCATGGCCCCGCATTTTTGATCACCTAGCTCATGCCTTTATTCCCTAGCAAGGTATTATGGGGCCTATCAATGGGGAATATACACCGAACTCCATGTTTAGCTCACGTGGTTATATGTTTTGGTTATAGACTCTCCCAAAAGTCAGTACAGTTCCAGTTTACTAGTTCCATTCAGTTCTATTTAGCTCGCATCGTATCTCGTATTTAGGACATGTCCATGACCATCACCCAGTCATTATTGACCATATCAATTATATTTCAGCTTGTTCGATTATAAGTATTCCAGTTGGTCATTTCATATCATCTCAATCTAGTTACTTATTCTTTCATGTTTATTATATCTCTCGCTTACTCAGTACATTCCGGCAATGACGCATACTTTCCGTGCTATATCGTATCATGATATGCCAGCGTTGTGTTCTTCGCCTCAACATCACGCAGATTCCTTCAGACGATACTAGCAACAACTTTTGGTGAGTCCTTATTTTTCGAGGATGATATTTATTGTGTTATTTTTCTTTAGTTAGATTCTCTTAGATTTAGCTGGGGCTCATCCCAGCTACTCATCATTAGTAGATAGCTTTTAGGCCTAGACTCGATATTCAGTATAGTCTATTGATGTATGGACTTTTGTCAAATTAGTTTTTCTAAATGATCTTATTTATTTAAAGCTTCAGCTTATGTTTATGTCACGCCCCACCTTGGGAGGCATGACTAGCACAATTCGGGATGGATCTCCTATGTACTTTCGTATCATTGACACATGAAAGACTGGGTGGACAAATTCTAATTCTGAAGGTAGAACTAACTCATATGCCACCTGCCTATTCTCCGGGAAGGATTCGATATGGTCCAATAAACTCGGGAGGAGCTTTCCCTTTTACCAATCTCATCATTCATCGGCGAAACTTTCGAAACACCCAAATACCTACATTAAACTCCAGGTTCCTCCGCCGAACATCAGCATAGGATTTCTGGCCGCTTTGAGCTGTCAGCAGGTGTTCTCTGATAAGATTCACCTTCTCTTCTGATTGATGGATAATATCTGGTCCAATTAATCCCGATTCTCCTACCTCGAAACAACCAACCGTAGATCTACATTTCCTCCCATATAAGGCCTCATAAGGCACCATATGAATTGTTGAATGGTAACTGTTATTGTAAGAAAATCTAATAAGAGGTAAGTGCTCATTCCAATTGGCTCCCAAAGTCTAGCTCGCATGCCTGTAACATATCTCGAGTGTCTCAATTGTACATTTCGCCTGCCTGTCTGCTTGAGGATGGAAGGTTGTACTCAGATTAACTTGGGTCCCCAGTCCCTTCTAGGAGGATTGCCAAAATTTAGCTGTGAACTGTGCCCCTCTATCAGAAATAATTGAGACTGGAACACCATGTAATCGGCTATCTCCTCATTATAGTTTGGCATAATCCTCGGCCGAGAAGGTAGCCCCGACCGGGCAGAAAGTGGGCTGACTTCATCAACCAATCGACAATCACTCAGATAGAATCAAATTTACGCCTGGTACGAGGTAAGCCTGTCACAAAATCCATATTGATTTCATCCCACTTCCACATAGGCAATCGCCATTTCCCGCATTAATCCACCGGGTTTTTGATGTTCATCCTTCAGCTGTTGGCAATTAGGGCATTGTGCTACAAATTCTGCTACCTCCTTTTTCATTCCTGGCCACCAGGAAATCTCTTTTATATCATGATACATCTTTGTTGGACCTGGATGAAGAGAGTAACGGGAATAATGTACCTCGCCCATGATCCGGTGAAGTCCCGCCACATCTGGCACACAAAGGAGACCCATATACCTTAAAACTCCATCTTTAGTTACCTTGAAATCTTCTAATTCCCCTCGCTGAGCCTTATTTCTGAGTTGAACTAGGTTAGGGTGTTCATACTGTCGTTCTTTCACCTCTACAACCAATGATGATACCGCAAAGATTCTAGATCACCGTCCACTATCTCTTGAGTCTACTATAAGGATGGCCAAATTGACCAACCGATATACTCCTGGCCAATTCCCATTGTTCTGGCTTCAGGTATGCTAAACTCCCATGGATTTATGGCTGAGGGCATCTACTACAACATTGGCCTTCCCCGATGATACAAAATATTCACATTGTAGTCTTTCAATTTAACCAGCGTGCTGCCGCAGATTCAACTCTTTCTATGTGAAAATGTACTAGAGGCTCTTATGATCAATGAAAATATCTACGGGACACCATGTAGATAGTGCCTCCATATTTTCAAGGAATGAATTACCACCGTCAATTCCAAATCATGGGTGGGGGTAGTTCTTTTCATGCTTCCTCAATTGTCTGGAAGCGTAAGCAATGACCTTATCACGCTGCATCAGAACACACCCTAACCAAACACCCGGAAGCATCACACACTGCATAACCTCCGATCCATCTGGAAACGCTAATACCGGTGTTGATGTCAACCTATTTTTCAACTCCTGAAAACTCTGTTCACATGCTTCAATCCAGTGAAACTTGGCTGCTTTTTTGAGTTAACTTGGTCAAGGGCACTGATAAAGTGGAAAACCCTTCTGCGCATCTCCTATAATAACCGGCTAACCCTAAGAAACTCGCGTACCTCAATCGGAGTTATCGGTCTAGGCCATGTCTTTACTACTTTCGATCTTTGCGAGTCCACCTAAATACAAGCCTGACATAACGTGACCCAGAAAGGCCACTCGAACTTAGCCAAAACTCACGATTAGAAAATTTTGCATATAGCTGACGATCTTTGAGAATCTGGAGCACTTTTCGTAAATGATCCCGATGTTCTACTTCTAAACGAGAATACACCTATCATCATCAATAAACACTATCACAAACAAGTCCAGGTATGACCTAAAGATGTTATTCATCAAGTCCATGAACACGTTAGAGCATTCACAATCCAAAGGACATGACTAAGAATTCAAAGTGGTTGTACCGGTCCTAAAGACAGTTTTTGGAATATCTCTCTCCCGAACTCGAACCTGATGATACCCAGATCTTAAATTAATTTTTGAGAAGCACCTCCCCTGTAACTGATCGAACAAGTCATCTATCCCGGGACGTTGGTACTATTCTTGATAGTGACTTTATCTGGCTTCCGGTATTCTATACATGCGAAAGGAGCCATCTTTCTTTCTCACAAATAAAACTGGTTCACCCCATGGTGAAGTACTCGGCATGATAAAACCTTGTCTAATGTGACTTTTCAATTGTTCCTTCAATTCCTTCGAGCTCAGCAGGAGCCATTTGTATGGAGGAATAGATAAGGTTGAGTACCTAGTAATAAATCAACTGCAAAATCGATCTCCTGCTGGGGAATACCAGGAAGTTCATCTGGAAATTCTTCTTTGACTATTGGAACGGACGCTGGTATCGAGATCCCGCCGAACATCCCGAACTCTGAAATATGATAAATACATCCTTCATTATCAATTTTATCGCCCGAAGATAGGAAATAAACCTACCTTTCGACGTGGCTGCACTACCTTTCCACTCCCGTACAACTTCCCCTAGAAATGGAACTGGGCGCCTTGGTCCAACATTCTACATTTTCATAACATGGTACTAGACAATCCGTACTCATAATTAAGGTCAAAGTCAATCATCTCTAATTCTACCAAATCTGCTAAATTCTGGCAGCCAACGACCTCTACTGTGCACCCTCGATAGACTCTTTTAACTATAATGGAATTACCGATGGGTGTGGACACTAAAAAAGGTCGCTGAAGAAATTTTGGCGTTATACTGAACTTCCGGGCCACTAATGGTGTAACATAGCACAAGGTGGAGCCCGGGTTCTATCAAAACATACACGGAATTAGAGAAGATGTCCAGCATACCTGTTACAACATCCAATGACGATTTGTCTCCCCGGGCCGCCCGGTAAAGCATGTGTGCGATCTCGGATTGATACCCGAACCGGATGCTCCCCGATCCGCCTCGGTCCCCGCCGGCCGGAGCGGAGGGCCTACGCCCGCCGAGGGGCTTGGGCACGTTACCCCACTAAAGATTTATCCTGTCGATCTCGATCTCTCCCGACCCCGGCTGGGCAGTCTCTCTCATCCGATGACCCTCTTGTCCACACGCTTAACATGCCGTAGAACCATATCTCCGCATGCCCCAAATGACGTCGGCCGCAAATAGGGAAAAGTGGTACAGTAAATCTACTCTTCTTTGACCCCCTCTGCTGTTGCAACCCTGTTGATTGTGAGCTCTCATCGGCCCTGACTTCCCGACGACCGTATCCACTCCCCGCTATTGCGGTAGAGATGGGGGTCTAGGCGATCGACCGATAATCGTGGTCCGGGTCCACCCCTGGGACTCTATCTGCATATCACTGGGCCTGGCCTCTGCGGCACTGCTCCTGATTCTCCTCTCCATCTCCCGCTATCGCTGCCCGATCCCCTTGATATTCTGGGAAAATGCTCAACACGGGCAATATCCATATCCTCTCATGAGTAGCCGTAATACAGCCTCCCCACATATTTTTGATTAAACCCATAATGAACCGGTACCCTGGCTGGCATAGTGTATCTACAAAGGTTGACTGCGTATCGTCATGGAATCAAATCTCATAACATACTCTCAAACACTCATCGAGCCCCTGCCTCCATGCAAAACCGATCTACCCGGCCAGCTGGATCTCCCGCGGAAAATAATAATCGAAGAAGGCCTCTGAGAAGATGGGCCAAGTCGGAGAGGAACATTCTCTTACTAGGGACCTTTCCCAACTTTGTACCATAATATTGCAATGTCCCATAACTGAAATACCACTAACTCCATTGACTCTATAGGTGTGGCATGCATTACCCCGAAAATTCACCGCAACTAGTCTAGAAAATCCTGAGGTCCTCATTCCGGATTCATTCCTATGAATTGCGGGGACTCAGTGCAAGCCTCTCGGACCCTCGAGCTATTGGGCCCTCCTAAAGACTCTGCAACCACTGGTGCTACGGGCTGATGCCGCGCCCATCATCTAAGCTATCATAAACAAGGCACACCTAACTTCCTGATCTGATCGTATTGGTATGGAGGCTACTGGAGGTGGTGGCAGCACATCTGCCATTCCGAGCAGCTCATGGCGTGGCAAAGAGTGCTGGGGGACCGAGATGAAGTCTCCCGTCGCCTCATATCAGGTTAACTCGACCGAGGCACCCTAATAGTGTCGCCCTCGTTGCGGTTCACTCTTCGTCCGTCATAAACCATCGTGCATCCAACATTGTAGAAAAGCAGATTATAGTATGCTTAGGGGACTCATCTCTATATGACAACTCTGTAGCACGATTGGAAGAAAAAGAAGAGTACCATCCCCAATATGCCTCGTAGCCTCCCCATAGAGTGCGTGGTGCACAACACATCTATAGATAAGACTACTTAGCACGACTTGCAGACTCCCTAGTATACGACTCACCTCTGATACCAAGCTTGTCACGCCCCCTACCCTTGGGAGGCATGACTGGCACCTGGTGCCCTATTGGAACCTGACCGAAATGATCGTTTCAAGCACTTCGGGTGCAGGCTACTACTAACTTTAAATCAAGAAAACAACGGTCTATATTCGGCCGTAAACACAAACCCCCGGCTGACAAGGTCTTATAGCCACCATTAAAAGAAAATAGCTAACCAGAAACAAATAGTAATAGGGAATCCTATGTGCAGCCGACAAGACCACCATGATGTCTAGTTATGACCGAAAGGTAAATCCAAGATTAAATTCAAGATAGTGCCGACAAGGCCGCTAACCGACTGCTAAACATGACCCCACACGACCAACACACAAGATAAAACACATATAGGCCCCACACGGCTGTCAACAACTAACCACAAGGAATCTGAACAACTGGCAAGCCTCTAGAGTAATATGATGGTCGGACAAAAATCTCCACCAACCCATAAACTATACAATCAAAGGAGTAAATCTTTTATCTGGCTGCCCGGAGGAAAGGGAGCTGACTGGTCTAATAATCCTGGCGAAAGCTAAGAGGGACCTGCTCCTCGTCTATCCGTACCTGCAGGAAAGCAATGAAGCACCCTGTAAAGCGCCAGAATATGTACCAAATATGTAAGACAATAATTGTAAATGACTGAATAAAAGAAATAAAACTAAGAATAACTGAAATGGAGGGATAGAGATCATACCTGAGTAGTTGAACTTCCTATCATCTAATTTATTAGTGACTAAAACAAATAAGAACCTTGACTGCCCCATAAGCCGAAAGGTTTAAGCAAAGATAGAATAACTCACCCGGCCCCCCACAAGCCCCCCGTGAGTACACTTCAATAATCCACATACCCCTAGCAAGGTCGTGCACTGGGTCAACTAGTAGCTATAGCCGTCCCAATTGTGTCCCCTTGGCATGCACTGAGCCTGCTCGTCCCCCGACTATAGCCGTGTCTAAGTCCAAAGGACCCGATATCTACATCCCTTGGAACCTGTGCTCGATGGGGGTGTGGTGCCAATACGGCATATAATAGTCCAGCCATAGAATGGACTGTATGAGGACCTGAGACCCCATATTCATCCCTCGCGAAAGGCATACCACTCCGTGGAGAGACATCATCTCCCCGGCGGGTGTCCACAAACGCACAACCCCCCGGGTCGGTTATGGAGGGCACAAGGCAAGTCAAATCCCAAACCGAACGTGAATACCGGTCTCAGATAACAAGAACAACTGATCATGATTAATATACTTCTGATCCTTTTACTGGGATTTAAACTGAGTTATAATACTAAAGAAACTAACTTGCTGAAGGAATTTGCCTTAACATACCTTGACTGCCGATTTCTGGACACACTGGTGAGTTTCACCCGTATTCAACAACTCTTCTCAACTGAAATCGTACACTGGGAGAATGAGGTTACTTCAGTACTAAATTCAGAAAAATGAAAACTTTATATATAAATATTAACCATATTTCAACTTGATCAAACACGGTAAAAAACGTACAATTTCTCGGGAGTTAAGAAGGAGAAATACTTACTTGAAGCCTATGATCATATAGAAATTAGTTTGGAGTCGTTCGACAACTTTGGCTCTGGTGAGGTTACGATTTTTCGGCAATTTCATGAAAAATAACCTGCAGCACGCTCCTCGCAGCCTTAAACTTCGATACCCGAAGTTAATTTGAATTCGGGCGGTGTTTCGCAGCGTAAATCGAGGAAAAACCACCTGAAAATCGTGTATTACTTCTGGTCGCGGGTCTATTTTACTTTGAAGTGAACAAGTGAAAAACATTGAATATATATATAACTTGGGCGGTGGACAGAGGGTCCATGGCATGGACCCCAATGCGCCGATTTTGGGCCGTGCCACGAGTCCACATGCCAGGGAGGGTCCGTGCCACGGAGCCCTTGGGCAACTGGTCTGGCCTTCTCTCCCGCGCTATATCCCAACTCCGTTCCTCGACCTTCCCCGGGCCCTTTCGTAAATAGTGTACTCTAAACCCTTAACCAACATACGAATAGGCCAACCAATCATTAGAAACTTACGGGGTGTAACAGTTTACTCAGTTTACCAATGTTGTGATAGACCATGGGTTGGCTTGGGGTTACTTGTGACTCCAAGTACCATATATATCGTCTGTGGTATAGACTCGGTCGTGGAAAACTTTGTATCAAAGCACTAGGTTTAGAGTGGACATAGGATGCTAACCAAAGCATGTTAAGTAGAGTTCTCTTCATGGGTGTGAAGCGCGTCACACTTATGACGGGGAGGCTACGAGACGTTATTAGGAAAACTCCCTTTATTCATATACTCCTTATCGTGCGTTGCAGTTCAATTCCTAGAAACATTCTCTAACTCGTGCTCTATTTGTTTCGAAACTATGCCCCAAGATGAGAAAACTAAAGAAGGGTTAAGTAACGCTAACCTGACCCGCCCCACCAGCTCCTCAAGACGATAAAGTGTCCTCAAAAGAATTTACATTAATCCAGCTGCTGGCCTGTGACAGTAACAAAACCAAGTGAACCAACAGGTGGTTCCGGTAAACTCAAATGGATCCGCAAGAATCGCTAGGTTCGACTTCACCCGAATGAACCTCTAGCCTTTCATGGATTCAAGGTGGGAGGACCCGCATGAGTTTGTAGATGAGGTGCAGAAGATCACGCAGATTATGGGTGTTAGTTCCGCGGAGAGTGTGGGTCTGGATGCCTACCAGTTGAAAGGGGTGGTACAGCTTTGGTACACCGCAGAAGGAAGGGAGACCAACAGAGCGGAACCGCGGAGTGGGAAGAGTTCACCACTGCATTCTTAGATAGATTTTTTCCCTAGGAGTTTAGGGAGTCTAAGGTCACAGAGTTCATGAACTTGAAGCAGGGTAATCGGACCGTGGAGGAATATGAATTAGAGTTCACGCCGTTATCAAGGCATGCTCTAGAGATAGCAGCTTGCGCCAAGGGCTCGCATGCTTATGTTTGTCAATGGAGAAGTGAAACCCGGTACTTAAGGAATACAGGATCACAATGCTCATAAAGGATATTGACCTCTCCAGCCTCATCATTCATGCCTATAAATTGAGGCAGAAAAGTTAAACGATATAGAGCAGGAGAACAAGCGAGCTAGAACTGGCTAATCAAATTATGGCCACCAGAGATTCGATGGCAGTATCCACCCACAAGAGCAGCAAGAGAGAGGACTCCAATACACACCTTAAACAACGCCCTACTTTTGGTCCCACAAGGATTGGAAGGATGAAGCATCTGGCTCGTGTCCAAGAGTCACAGTGCCAGTAATCGCTACCCAGCTTGCTCCTATGTGGCAAGAACCATCCGTGAATGCCTCAGGGCTAAGAGGGTTTCTTTGGGTGTGGATAGCTAGGTCACCGACTAAAGAAATGTCCGTCGGCAGGATGGGGGAGATCACAGTCTACCACTTCAGTAGCCCCAGCAAGCCGTCTAGCTTAACAGGGTAAACTTCAGGTATGGATGGCAGTCAACGCCAAAACTGCTTTATGCTTTGTCCTCTCATTAGGATCAGGAGAGCTCACTTGACGTAGTCAGAGGTATGTTACGTCTCTTCCATCTAGATGTGTTTGTTCTACTAGATGCGGGAGACACACTATCATTCATGACTCCCTATGTAGCTTTCAAGTTTGAAACCAGTACAAAAGTCCTCTCCTTAAACCATTCACAGTCCCTACCCCAGTTGGTGAGTCAGCTTAGATCCACCGGTGTATAGAAACTATCCAAGCCTCACAGATTGAAATAGTCATTCGAGCCGACCTAGTAGAGTTATACATGGTCGATTTCGATCTCTATTTTTCGCATGGATTGGTTACTCTTCGGTTATGCTCACGACTACAAACTAGATTCATCATATTTCAGTTTCCCCAAATGAGCCAGCTTTTAGAATGGATGAGCAAGAGTTATGTGCCTAAGGGTCGGTTTATTTCCTACCCAGGCAAGGAAGCTCATTTATAAAGGGTGCATTTATCACCTAGTTCAGGTCAAAAATTCCACCTCTCAGACCCCAATTATCCAGTCAGTTCCAGTTGTCAGCGAGTTCCCTGACGTATTTCCCAGAGATCTTCCAGGAGTTCCCTCCCGACTGTGAAATAGACTACGACATACACATTCTTCCGCAAACTCAACCCATCTCCATACCTCCTTACGTAATGGCTCCACCTGGAGCTTGTGGAGTTGAAGGAGCAGCTAGCTGACCTTCTTGATAAGGGTTTCATTAGACCCAACATCTCTCAATGGGGTGCTCTAGTGTTATTCATGCAAAAGAAAGACCGTACTCCTCGTAATGTGTATTGATTACCGCGAATTAAAAAATGATAAAGCTTAAGAATAGGTATCCCCAACCTAGGATTGACGATTTGTTTGATCAGCTTCAAGGAGCTAGTTGTTTTGCCAAGGTAGATCTCAGGTCGGGGTATCATCAGCTTAGAGTCAGAGAATATGACATAACAAAATAGCCTTCAAAACTCGCATGATCACTATGAAATTATGGTTA
The DNA here is from genome assembly GCA_018107945.1 of Datura stramonium. NCBI lineage: Eukaryota > Viridiplantae > Streptophyta > Magnoliopsida > Solanales > Solanaceae > Datura > Datura stramonium. The sequence goes on from JACEIK010010900.1 coordinate 33,735, forward strand.
TGTCCTTTGGACTAACTAATGCCCCTACAACTTTCATGGACCTGATGAATAGGGTTTCCAAGAAGTATATAGACATATTCGTCATTATATTCATTGATGACATTCTGGTATACTCCAAAAATGAGGAGAAACATGCTACCTCATCCGAGAATAGTGCTACATACACTTAGAGACCGCAAGTTGTTCTCCAATTTAGCAAACATGAATTCTGCTGAAGTCTTGTGACTTTTATTGGTCACGTGGTCTTAGGTGAGGGTATTCAGGTAGATCCTCAAAAGATATCAGCAGTGAAAGATTGGACAAGACCCACTTCCCCAACCGATATAAGAAGTTTCGGGTCTAGTCGGTTATTACCGGTGCTTTGTAGAAGGATTTTCCTCTATCGCATCTACTCTGACTAAGTTAACTCAAAAAAAGGTGAAGTTTCAATGGTCCGATGCATGTGAGAAGAGTTTCCAGGAGTTGAAGACTCCCTCACTATCGCTCCGCTTTAACCTTACCGAAGGAATAAATGGGTTCATAATATATTGTGACGCTTCTAGAGTTGGACTCGGTTGCGTTCTGATGCAATGGGGTAAAGTGATAGCCATACTCTCCAGGCAACTCAAAGTTCATGAGAAAAACTATCCGATTCATGACCTTGAGTTGCGTAGTGGTGTTTGCATTGAAAATATGGAGGCATTACTGTTATGGGGTTTATGTGGATGTTTTCACTGATCACAAGAGCCTTCAATACGTGTTCACTCAGAAGGACTTAAATCTTTGGCAAATAAGGTCGTTGGAGCTTCTTAAGGAATATATGAGTGTGTTATACCACCCGAGCAAGGACAATGGTTGCCGATGCCTAAGTAGGATGTCCATGGGGAGCGTTGTTCATGTCAAAGAGAGTAGAAAAGAACTGGCAAAGGATATTCATAGGTTAGCTCGATTGGGAGTACAGTTGGTTGATTCAGCTGAGGGCGGAGTAGTAATGCAAAGTGGGTCGAATTCCTCGTTAGTTGTTGAATTTAAGTCAAGGAAGGATGAAGATCCCATACCGTTTTAAGCTAAAAGAAGCGCCTCTCTGAAAAAGAGGTGGAGGCTTTCTCCAAAGGGGAGATAGTGTGCTTGTTACAAGGGCATACTATTTGTACCGGATGTAGATGACTACAATAGATACCGGAAGAAGCATACAATTCTAGATATTTTATCCACCTGTGTGCCACTAGATGTACCATGATCTGCAGGATATCTATTGGTGGAACAACATGAAAAGAGACATTGCAGAATTTATGGCTATGCTCCGAACTGCCAGCAGGTTAAGGTGGAACACGAGACCTGGGGGTATGACTCAGGATATTAGCATACCCACATGGAAGTGGGAAGAAGTGAATATGGACTTTATTACGTGTCTACCTCATACTGGCAAAGATGACTCAATTCTGGGTGATAAGGATCGGATGACCAAGTCAGCACATTTCCTGTTAAAACTACAGAATCAACTGAGGATTATGCTACACTATACATCTGGGAGTTAGTTAGACTGGGTAGGGGTGCCCTTGTCCATTATTTCAGATTGAGGTACCATTTCACCTCACATTTCCTTCGAAGTCATTTTAAAAGACTCGGCACTCCGCGTCAAGCTCAACACAAATTTTCACCCTTAAAACCAATGGACAAGCAGAGCGGACTATTCAGACCTTAGAATATATGTTGAGAGCTTGTGTGATTTGACTCCCCAAGGGCTGCTGAGATGATCACCTACCATCGATTTGCATAACAACAAGTATCACTCCAAACATTCGCATGGCCCTGTTGAGGCATTATATGGTAGGAGGTGTAGGTCTCTATAGGGTGGTTTGAAGTTGTTGAAGCTACCTTGATAGGGCCAGAATCAGTTCATGAAGCTATGCAGAAAGTGCAACTGATCAGGAAAGGTTGAAAACAGCTCAAAGCTGACAGAAATCTTATGCCGATGTGAGGAGAAGAGTGTTAGAATTTGTTGTGTGTGATTAAGCCATTTGAAAATTTCCCATAAAAGGGGTGATGTGGTTTGGAAAGAAAGGGAACTTAGTCCGAGGTATGTAGGACCCTACCGAATTCTGAGGCGAATTGGCAATATGGCCTATGAGCGAACTACCCTCGAAGTCAGCATCGGTGCACCCAGTATTCCATGTGTCACCGTTGAAGAAGTGCATCCATGATCCGATTTCGCTGTGCACTCAGACAAGCAGGGGAAGTAAAGGATAGTCTCTCTTATGAAGATGTCCCAATTCAGATCCTATATCGTCAGGATCATAAGCTGAGAAACAATGAAGTCGCTTCAGTGAAAGTCTTGTGGAGGAACCAGCTAGTTGAGGGAGCCATGGGAGGCAGAAGCGTACATGATGGCCAAATACCCTCATTTATTCCTTCAGCTCGGGCCTAACATCTGTACTAAATTCCTCCTCAATACTGTTCAATTCCGTACTACGCCCTATTCAGATTTTCAATATGCATTCTAGTTGCATCAACTCTGTTAGCATGGTTAAACCAGTTTGGAGTCAGTCATTCAAAATCAGTTTATTGTCTCGCCTCTAGAATTGCAGCTCTTTTCCCCAATTTTCCGTTAGCCTATTTTGATTCGAGGACAATGATCCAAGGGGGAGATATTGTAACGTCCAAATCTTGACAAAATTCAACTCTTATAAGAGTAACAGAAATTCAAAATGTATCAGAATGACCTAGACAAGATTTTGAACAACGCTTAACGGTTGTTCTTGGAAAAAAGCGTTTTAACATGTAGAATGTGAGAACCACCTAGGCATGTGGATCACTTGAGTAATAAATGAGCTTCCTATTTCTCATTGCATCTAAGTCAAAACCCAGGCACTCCTTGTATACGAGTAGGACCAACGACTCGTTATCACCAACGAAGTCGTTGTCCCACTCGTCGCCAGATTTTCAAGACCAAGTAGAGTTGACCACGAGCATACACGAAGGCCCGTTGGTTTTACTAATTAGTTGTTGTGTCATCCCTTAGTGGGGTACCCAAGCTTTTGTTAAAAATCTTACCAGTGACGATGAGAGGTACCAACGACCCGTTGGTTCTTCTAATGAGTCGTGGTCTCCTTCCACCCCAATCCACTGAGTTCAAAATTCTAGGCCAAGGACCAATGACTGGTCCCACCAAGTCGTGGTAATAACTAATGACTCATTGTATGACCCGTTGGTCCTTGACGGGGCAGTTTCTCAGATTTTATCCTAGGGTTATTTTTGTAATTTTCCAACTTTTAATCCCTAAATTACTTCATTTTAGGTTATATTTAGAGATTTAGAGAGAGGTAATAAATGCTTATACTTTATCCCTCTCATTCCCTCAGTAAGCTCCAACATAGAATCTCGCCAGAAGCACATGACAATGCAAGGGTTCAACTTTTCTTCTCAGATCTTCTCAAGGGTTTTCATCATTAGGTATGTGAGAATTTAGCAGGGAATTGTCCTTCCCTCTTTCCCCAAAACCCATTTAAATTCTCCTATCAGTCCTAGCCCTGAGGTTTTGAAATTTAATAATTTTTAAATGATTCTGACAATTCATGTGGAATGTTGTTCTTTAATTGTTGCTATTTTTTTAAGTACCCAGAGATCATGTTGATACTTGTTCATGTAAAGATGGTTTTAGCTCCTAGCTCTTGCACGCAGTAACTAGAGTCTTGCATAATTAATTAGTTATTCATGTTTCTTGATTTTATCAGTGCTAAAAGTCCCACGTAATCAATATCAAATGAAATCTCAGTCAGTTGCATGCTAGTCCAGTTTCAGTCAGAATGTTAGCATGTTCAGTACTTTCAGAAATGTTACCGAGCAAGTTTGACTCCGTAGTTGTTCTTGAGGTGTCAATAATGTCTCCTGGGCTTGTCAGTTATTAGTTAGTTCTATAGATGATTATGATTTGAGATAAGCATCTCCAAATCAGTCTTAGAACACCAGTTATAGAATCTGAAGTCTCTTTGGGTACTTCCATATAAGTATTCCTGATTTAGTTCCGGGACCCCGCTGAGCTAGTCGATTAGGATTGTTTTTCCCATTTTCCTTTTTGCAACCCCCAAACTTAGGATTTTCCCTTCTATCCAGTAGGAGTAGGAATTAGCACCAAGCAGACTGGAGTTCCAGCGCATCTAGATTTCTAGAACTACGTTGCCATCGTAATTTATTTTATTGGCCCTATGGCCCTATATTTGTGATCACGCAGCTCATGTCTTTATACCCTAGCAAGGTATATTGGGTCCTATTGATGGGGCGTATACATCAAACTTCACGTTTAGCTCACGTGGTTATATATCGGTTATAGACTCTCCCACTAGTCATTATAGTTCCAGTTTAGCTTAGTTCAATTCAATTCTGTTTAGCTCAGATCAGTATCTCAGATTTAGGACATGTCTATGACCATCAACCAGGGTCATTATTGACCATATCAGTTATATTTCAGTTGTTCAATTTTCAGTATTCCAGTTGGTCATTTCATGCCATATCAATTTAGTTACTTTCTTTTTCATGTTTATTATACTCTCGCTTACTCAGTACATTCCAAGCACTGACGCATACCTTCTATGAAATATCATATGATAATAGAGGCGCAGGTTCTCAGCACCAACATCGTCAGTAGATTCCTTCAAACGATACCAACATCAACTTTTGGTGAGTCCTCATCTTTGGAGGAAGACGTTTATTTTCAGTTATTTTTCTTTCAGTTAGACTTTAGAGTTAGATGGGACCTTGATAATGCTCAAAGCATACCTCCTACCGAAGTATGAAGCGGACTTTGTCAATAAAGAACCCAACTAAGAGGTTGATGTCGAACCCACAGGGAATATGGAAGAGCTAGACTAAAGCCAGTAAGTGAACTTGTTAGGTAGTTAATCAAAATTGGGGGTTCTAAAGAAAACAATAAGTAAAAACACAGTTAAAAATTTAGTTAAAATCAAGAATGAAAGATAACTAGGGTTTTGTGTTCCCCATGGGTTCATAACTGCTTCGGGTATACATATGTGATCATCACCAATGCTTACTTGTAGAACTGATAACTTAGGTTCATTCAAACGACTGGTTTGTCCCTATTGAATTACTATACTCAATCACCGTGTCAGGTCTCATGAGCGATTACAAATTAACCATTGTCAATATATCTCAAATTTAACTATCCTGCAACCACAACTCAAGTTAATATAATGATCATCAAGAATAAGGCTTTGTTGTAATTCTCTTTTCCTAATCTCTACCTCTCTAGGCTCAAGAAAGTAAAGAATTCGGGCATGTCCTAATGTTGTATATGGTTAAGAAACGTATAAGCATGAAGAGAATACAATACAAGTGTTTTGCATTGGTTTTGAATCACTTTTATGTAACTCTAGCTTGTTAATCTACCATGGTTCCCACAACCCTAATTATGGAGGTTTTAGCCTCTTATAGTTTCAAGATTTTGATTTGTATTCATAATTAGAAACATAAATCAATACTTACAATTATGGATGAGAGAAAAACTTCTTTGTATTAATCAGAAAAATCCTCAAGAAAAATATGAAGATCAAGAGAAAGTCAAGAAAAGGTTGATCACAATTTGAATAACTCAATTCTCACGTCTAATTCTCTCTAACTTGATTTCGAATTACTTCTAATCACTTCTTCTAATCTCCTCCCTATGGAAATAAAACATAAAATGTATTTATATAGACATAAAAATCCTTTTCCTAGGCTAACAGGGTTAATTTCGATAATTGAAGCCGCCTGCGTCACGACTTGTCCTACCTGTAGCAGGTAGGTATGGGTCGTACTTGCTTCCCGTATGTCATTGGCTGGCTGAAATTTGGCTAAGTGTTGGATCTTGGTACGACTCGTACATGCTTCCTATGAGTTGTACTGTGCTTATGTGCCTTGATTATGAGACTTTGAAATTTTTCTAAATTTCTTTACGAGTGATTTGGTACGACTCGTACCTTGATGCCACGACTCGTACTGTCTATTCGTAGCAGGAGTCAACCTCTTGTGCAAATCTTCTTAATCTTTACGAATTCTTCACTACAGCCCGTACAAGCTATGTACGACTCATACTGAGAGTCGTATGATGCATTCGTCATCCTTAGCCTTCTGAAACTTCTCACGACCTACAGTACGGCTCGTAGTATCTTTCTACGACTCGTACTGTGAACTGTGAGTTAAGCCTATTTTCTGCACTTTCAGGCTAAATTTTGCACATTTTCGCTCCAACACCTATTTATCCTATAACCAAAGAAAAAGTGCCTTATATCCATATAAATATACCTAAGTCTATGCTATTTTCTTAGTTTTGAGCGTCGAAAGTGATGTAAACTCACAGCACATCAACACCCTCTACTTAGGACTTTTGCATGTCCTCAGGCAAAGAAAAAGAAAAACTAAATACGACGCTCAACTAGAAAATAAACCTAGGATACTATAGCCAATTCCAAACAAAACTTGCACTATATGTTCAACAATTTCTAACCCTTTTCCATGAACCAACATTAGCTAATGTACCACAAGCAACCATAAAACATGATAAACAGGGATCAAGACATGTCATCTAGTTATCAATAGGCAACACAAGTCATCACCAATGTTTTTCACATAGACCAATGATAAAGGTAAACATAATCCATGTACCTATACAAAAAATGAAGTCCCCGCTCACACATATAGTATCAAATATTGCATGGGACTAAACAAGCAAGGCGCTCACTCTCACAAAGAAGTTTTAAGTATTATGTATCAGACACCATAGACTTGCCCTTATTTTCTCTCCTTCAGTTTATTAGATAGTCGGATTAGGATCACTATAGGACTTGTTGTGGCTTGTAATATAGGCTTTAGGGCTAGACATTATAAATATGAAAGATTTTATAAT
>JACEIK010010904.1:1928-33902 GCA_018107945.1 Datura stramonium
GTCAATTGCATGAGATGTGAGAGTATTGTTCGAGGACGAACAAGGTTTTAAGTGTGGGGTAAGTGATCTTGGGAAGAATTGCATGCCCAAGTGATACTCAGATGCTTCATTTCGACATGTTTATCTATCGTTATGTGTACATTCTCATGTGATTTTTAGTTAAATGTGAATTTATACTAACCAACATGATTAATGTTGTTTTGCAGGTAAAAGGGAATTTTGGGAAGCTAAGATACATGTTGGTAAAGATCGGGAATGGACTTGGAAACAAGGAGTGGAAGTTGACAAGGGAGAGGATACTCGATGCTTCATTTCGATGTTTGTCCATCGTTATGTGTACATTCATGTGATTTTTAATTAAATGTGAATTTATACTAACCAACATGATCAATGTTGTTTTGTAGGTTAAATGGAATTTTGGGAAGCTAAGATACATGTTGCAAATATCTAGAATGGACTTGGAAACAAGTAGTGAAGGTTGGACATGAGAGCAGCAAAATAAGGGCTCTACGATGGAGTCGTGTCACGTTGCCATCGTGGATGCATTCGCCTCTGGTGAAATAATTTGGCAATTTCCAAAGGAGGTTCGTTGCTATCTCCGTGACACGATAATAGTTCCACATGCACTCCGTGTCATTGAGTAAAATTACCCGGAACATCAAGTTCCAAAGGAAGGTGATAGCACCGTGGCACGTTGGCTGCGCTCCGCGACGTAAGCCGTGCCACGCCGAGGTGAAATTGCCGGGAACCAAATTCCGCTGAGGGGTCCATGATACCCCGTGGCATCTGAGGGAGGCCCGTGATACCTCCGTGCCACGTTGCTTTGTTATTCCGGGAAATTCTCACTTGTATAAATAGCACACTTAGGTTTATTTCAATGATTCGACTTGGTCAGAAAGCAAGAACGTGGGTTATAGGCGCTTAGAGGACGAAAAATGCTAGGTTCTTCTCATCTCTTTCTTTTCTCAATTGTTTGTATGAATTCCTACTTATTTGATGATGATTTCATCCACAAGATGAGTGGCTATATTTCTTGCCGAGGTTGAAACACAGTGGAATGTAATTATCGATTTATTTCGCTTTTCATCTTTTCTTCAATGGTTGTTCTATCAAGTCTTGTTTTTACCGCATTAATGTTTTGCCACGCGGAAGGAGCATCTAGAAATCCAATTTTGATTTTGAAAAGGAACGAAATTGGAAAGATGTGAATCGTAGGATATGATCTTTTTCTTAGCTGTAAAAATTGAGAAAAGAACACATTCCGTAATAGAAATATATCGTAAAGTCTTATTAGTCAATTAAGGAATCAAGGTAAAGCAATAGAGCATGAAATTCCTCTTTATCAGCGAAATGTAGATTATGTCATGATTCTTAAACTGATAGGAGTCGAAAGTTCAAATCCATAGGCACACTGACTAGCAACCGAACAAAAAGATTGGGGTCAATTGAATCGATAAATTACTCCCTTCATGTTTGTTTTAACCTCGGCTTGCTCATTACTATTGTTTAGACTCAAATTATAATCTTAACTTAGAATTTTGTTACTTAGCAAACTTAACTATCAAAAATATTATTTATTTGGTTGTCTCGTATTCATAAAGATAGAGTTCTCTCGCCTTGCTAATTAGTACCGTAGTCTGGCCCCCCTGGGATCGAGCATTTGACTTTAATTAATCCACTTTACTACTGCTCGGTACGTACTTCAGCGTAGTAGTCAAGATCCAATCGTAGATTAGGAACAGAGAATTACACTGGTTTTGATTTTGATAATAACGTATTAACTTGAGTTGTGGTCGCAGGATAATTAAATTGAAAACTATAGTGATACCCGAAGTTTGAAACCGCTCATGAGACTTGGTTGAATTATTGAGTATAGTCATTCAATAAGGACTGGTCGGTCATTTGAATGAACCTAAGTTATCAATTTCTATAAGGAAGTATTTGTGATAATCACGAGTGTATACCCAAGCGCTTATGAAACCATGGGGAACACAAACCTCAGGATCCTTGATATCGACTAAACCAAAATTTAACATTTGTTTTTATTATTCATTTTCTTCAATCCCCCATATTTTGAAGTAATTACCACAAGTTCAATTACCTGGGCTATAATCCATTTCTCCCCTATTCCCGTGGAGTTCGACCCCAACCTCTAGTTGGGTTCTTATCGACAACGTCCGGCTTCTTACTAAAAGAGGTTTGGTATGAGCGTTATCAAAGTGGCATCATTGCCGGAATATGGTCGAAATTATGTTATTATTGTAATTCACTTTTGCAGATATTTCCTCTTTACGCTTTTGTTTGTTTTGTTTTGTCTCATCCGTGGAACCTCTTAGGAAAAGCCAAGAATTTAAGACTAAGTGGAGGATGAGTTTGAGTTCTTGATCTAAGTCTAACTAGTCAAGATACTTACGTCTTGCCATGACGTTAAATTAGGTGCTGCATGGGAGGCAACCCATGGATGGTGAATGTCCCCTTCCTTCTATTTTTACATTTTATGCTTCAGGTATGAAGCAGCTTTTTTAAAAAAGGGGAGGTGTAATTTGTAATTTTGGGAATTTTGATTCGTCCGAGTGTTTTTCTTGTCGTGCTTTTTTTCCTGCATAGTAGAACCGACATGTGTAGGATTTTAAATTTTAGTTGGTGATTTTTTTTAAATTATAAAGTAGCTTAGGAGTACTTATCCAATAAAAATTCACTAGTTTTGGTTTTTAAAAAAAATTGACCCTGCTTAAAAATTTTCTGATGCATTAGCTATGTATTTGTGACAACATGCATTATTGCTGTGAATATTTTAATGTCATTCGTTTGTCAACATGAGTAGTTTTGTTAAGACATGTATAAACCATACAAGTGAGGTGAAAATAGTTCATGTACCATGTGTGAGTGAGGTATGGTAGTTAGTTCGGTATTGTGTTGAAGATCTAGAACTTTCCTGGTTGGTCTTTGCACAGGCTATGGATTTCTGGTTTGGATATGATCATACGCCATTTTTGTTTAGCTCACTTTTAGCCTATATTACACTACCAAAGTTGCATGAATCCCTTGATCCCAAGTTTGAGCCTTAATAGACCATGTTTCTTTGATTCACTGATTAACCATACCCATTTTTTTTAAATGAACCTGTTTTGTCCCTAGTTCTTCCTTGGATATTGTGAACCTCAACATAAGCAAAATGCTTAAGTTGAGGGTGGCTAGAGTAGTGGTGTGTAAATGGTGGGAACGGAAGAAAGGAAAAAGAAAAGAGAAAAAAATGGTGAAAAATGAGGTGTGGTGAAAAGAAAAAAAAGGGGAAAAAGATAAAAAAATGATAAGAATATTGAAAAAGAAGTTTCAAAAGAAAATCAAAATGATGAAAAATTTGAAAACTCACACACCCAGTCAAATTTGTAAAAAGGGGTAAAAAGGGAAGAAAAGGGAATGAAAGAGAAAAAGGGTGATATAGGTGAATGGTGTAGCCAATGTATGTAGTGCCAAGGAAGCGATAGTCACTAATAAAATCCATCATCTTTACCATGTCCAGCCCTAAGCCTACATTACAAGCTATATCAAGTCCTATAGTGATCCTAACTTGACCATCTGATGAACCAAAGTAGAGAAAATAAAGGCAAGCCTATGGTATCTGACACATAATACTTGTAACTTCGTTGTGAGAGTGAGTACCTTACTTGTTCAATCCCATATTTTGTGTGACATCTCATATCTGAGTTGGGACTTCATTTGTGTGAGGGTACATGAATTATGTTTGATTTTACCATTGGTCTGTGTGGAAAATATTGGTGATGACTTGATTTTCTGTTGACAGATGAATTACATGTCTTGATCCCTATTATGATGTTCTGAGGTTCCTTGTAATACATTAGATGATTTTTTTCCATGACAAAGGGTCAATTGAGTTTGTATAAAAAAGTGCAAGTTTGTTTGAGTATTGGTTTTAGTATCTTAAGTATATTTTCTAGTTGAGCGTCGTGTTTTAGTTTTTCTTTTCTTTGCTTGAGGACATGCAAAAGTCTTAAGTTGAGGGTGTTGATGTGTTGTGGATTTACAGCACTTTCGACGCTCAAAATTAAGGAAATAGGATGAACTTAGGTATGTTTATGGGGATATAAGGCACTTTTCCTTTGGTTGAAGGATAAATTAGTGTTGGATCTAAATATTGCAAAAGAAAGCCTGAAGTATGCAAAATATACTCAAAGTATAGAGCACACTATGAGTTGTAGGAAGGACCTATGAGTCGTATTGATGGTCGTGAAAAGTTGCAGAAGGCTAAGTTGAAGAAATGCGATGTACTAGTCTTAGTACTAGTTGTAAGAAGATGGTATGAGTCGTGGTGATGAAATCGTGAAAAAATACAAAAAATTTGCATAAGGTGTTGACTCCTGCTATGGAAAGACAGTACGACCCGTGGGAAGAAGGTACAAGTTGTACCATGACAGTCATGATGAATTTTATAAGAATTCAAAAGTTTTAGAATCAAACCATGGGAGCTAAATACATATCGTAGGAAGGCGCTACGAATCATACCAGGATGCAACACTTAGCCAAAATTCAGCCAACAATACAAGGTACAACAGGATGCTACGAGTCGTAGGATAACGCTACAGATCATAACATGGCTCGTGAGCGGCACCAGATATAGAAATTCATCCTATTAGCCTAGGAAAAGGATTCTTTGAGTCTGTATAAATACGTTTTAGGTTTTATTTTTATGTATACATGTAGGAGAGACACAAAAGACACGAAAAAACAAGGAGAGAAGAGATTTGTAGGAGAATTGAGTTGATTTTCCAACTTGTGATCAACCTTTTCTTGAATTTATCTTGTTTTTGCTACTTGTTCTTCAAGAGTTGAAGTGTTTTTCTCATTCATAATTGTAAGTATTGATTTATGTTTTTAATCATGAATACAATTCATAACCATACAACTATGAGAGGCTAAAACCTCCATAGCTAGGGTTGTGGGAACCATGGAGGATTAACAAGCTAGGGTTACACAAAGTGATTTTAAAACCAATAAAAATACTTATATTGTATTCTCTTCATGCTTAAACATTTCTTAACGGTGCGCAACATTAGACTTGCCAAAATTCTTTACTTTCTTTGGTCGAAGAGGTAGACATTAGGAGAAGAGAATTACAACGGAACCTTGATTTTGATAATCATTGTATTAACTTGAGCTGTGGTTGCATGATAATTAAATCTAGAACTTAGTTAAAATGGATAGTTTGAAACCGCTCATCAGACTTGGTCGAGTGATTGAGTATAGTCATTCAATAGGGACTGGTCGGTCGTTTGAATGAACCTGACTTATCAGTTCTGTAAGTAAGTGTTTGTGATAATCACGAGTGTATACCCAAAGCAATTATGAATCCATGGGGAACACAAACCCTAGTTATCCTTTGATATTGACTCAACACCAAAATTTTAATATTTTTTTTTATTATTGATTTTCTTTAGAATCCCCTATTTTGAGGTAACTACCTCACAAGTTCAATACCGACTATAATCCAGTTCTCCCCTATTCACTGTGGATTCAACCCAACCTCTAATTTGGTTCTTTATTGACAACGTCCACTTCTCATTTCAGTAAGAGGTGTGGTTTGAGTGATATCAGTTACATGTTGGTTATAGTCTCTCCCACATCACAATATAGTTTTTTCCACTTCAGTTATGATTTTTAGTTTAGTTAAGTTTCTTCATATTTCAGTCTAGTTTTACAGTATTTCAGTGCAACATAATATTACTCAGTATAAGTATGTTTTAGTTCCTTCTTGAATACTCAGTACATTCAATGAATTGACACATACCTTTTATGATATATCATTTTATGATATAGGTTCATGAGCCCAGCCTCAGCACCATAGCTAGTCACTTGGCAATTTCCAACTGTTTTAGCGATGAGTCCTCATCTGCTGAGGGTCAGAGTTCCATTTCTAGATGTTTGTTTTATTTAATTACAGACAATAGAGTTAGCTAGGGGCTTGTTCCAGCAACTTATCAGTTCATTTTTAGATGGATTTCGACAATATTTATAGATTCAGCTAGATTTTAATATTATTCTCTTATTTTGTCATTTATTTAGTTGTAGTTATTTCTTTTATCAGCTTCTACTCTTTTATGATTATTCTCAGTAGATCAGTTTTAGGAGAATAGGCTCTTCCAAGATTTTCTTGGGTTCATTTGTGACTCTCAGTCCCGTGTCGCGTCTAGGGTGTGAACTCAGGGCATAACAAACTTGGTATCAGTGCCTCAGGTTTAGAGTATCTGAAGATGTCTAAATCGTGTCAAATAGAGTCCTTTTCATGGGTGTGAAGCACCCATAATTATGAGGAGGATCCTATGAGGCATTTTAGGAAAGTTCACTTTCCTTCTTAATTCTTATCGTGCGTAGAGTTTGATCTCTAAAAATTTAGTCTCCAAACTCATGGTTTACCCTTTTCAGTTTACAATGCTTCTAAAAAGGGGAAATGGAAGGAGGACTTGAAATGCTAACTTGACAGCCCCACCAGCTCCCATATCCCATCAGGATGACTAGGTGTCCCATGAAGAATTTCGGGCAACTATCCAAATGCTGGCTCAGGCGGTGACCAACCAGGTAATTCAGTAGGTTTTGGTGCCAGTGAATACAAATGGGTCTGCCGCTACTACCAGAGTTCGGGATTTTACTTGGATGAATCCCCCTGCATTTCATGAGTCTAAGGTTGATGAAGACCCACAGAAATTCATTAACGAAGTGCAAAAGATTACCCAAATAATAGGTGTTACCTCTACAGAAAGTGTTGATCTGGATGCCTACTAGTTGAAAGAGGTAGCTCAGATTTGGTACAAGCAATAGAAGAAAGGAAGGCAAATTGATGCAGGTCTGGTGTGATGGGATGAGTTCGTTATGGCATTCATAGATAGTTTCTTTCCCCGAAGGTTAAGGGAAGCTAAGGTTGCTGAAATTATAAAGTTGAGACAAAACAACATGACAGTACATGAATATGCATTGAAGTTCACTAAACTGTCAAGATATATTCGAGAAATGGTTACTAATCCGAGGGCTCGTATGCTCAAATTCGTTAATGGAGTCTCAGACCTGGTGGTCAAGGAATGAAGGACCAATGCTTATTAAGGACATAGACCTCTCCAGTTTCATCATTCATGTACAACATATAGAGGTATAAAAGTTAAAGGAGATAAAGATGGAGAGTAAACGGGCCAAAATAGGTTAGTTTGAGTACTCCCAGCAGAGGTTAGGTGGTGCTAATCGCCCCCAACAGTACTAGCAGAAGCCTCCAGCACCTTCCTCACCCAGTGCTCTATCTTCCTTGTCCCGTAAGGATAGAAGGGGTGGAACATAAGGCTCCCACTCCCATAGACATGTCTCCAGCAGTCTCACTTTTCCAACATGTGTTAGGTGTGGCAAGAATCATTCTGGGGAGTTTCTTCTATGCAGGTATGGTTGTTTTGAGTATGGCTAGCTAGGTCACAGATTGAGGGATTTCCCGTCAGCGGGAGGGGAGAAGGCCCAGTCCACCATATCAGCAGCTCCGCCAGGTCATCCAACTCAGTAGGGTACCACCTTAGGTACAGGTGGCGGTTAGTTCCAAAACTTCTTCTACGCTTTATCCTCTAGACAGGACCAGGGGAACTCACCTGACGTAATGACGGGCATGTTACGTCTCTTTCAAATAGATATGTATGCTTTACTAGATCAAAGAGCCAAACGTTCGTGACTTCTTACATTGTTGTTCATCTTGATATATGTCCATAAATCCTCTTAGAGTGGTTTTTAGTTTCTACTCTGATTGGTGAGTCAGCTAGAGCTAGCCGAGTGTATAGAAACTGTTCAGTTTATCTAGTATAGCTAGATATGATTAACTTCGACCTCATCCTTAAAATGGACTGGTTTCATTCTTGTTATGCTTCAATTGAATGCAAAACCAAGGTTGTTAGGTTTTTTTCAGTTACCTACCGAACTAGTCCTAGAGTGGAAGGGTAGTACTTCAGTGCCTAAGGGTCGTTTCATTTCATACCTTAAGGCTAGGAAGATGATCATTAAGGGGTACACCTATCACCTGGTTAGGGTCAAAGATTCTAGTTCCGAGGCCCTGACAATTTTGTCAGTTCTAGTTGTATGTTGGTTTCTTGATGGTTTTCCCGAAGATCTTCCTAGAGTCCCTCCCAAGCGGGAAATAGACTTCTTAATAGACCTTCTTCCGAATACCTAGCCTATATCTATTCCTCCTTATAGAATGGATCCAATTGAATTTAAAGATTTGAAGGAACAATTGAAAGACCTTCTAGATAAGGGCTTCATCATACCCAGTATCTCCATATGGGGTGTCCTAGTCCTATTCGTGCAAAAGAAAGATGGTATACTCAAAATGTGCATCGACTACTGTTAGCTGAACAAGGTCATAGTCAAGAATAGGTATCCCTTACAAAGGATTGATGATTTGTTTGACCAACTTCAAGAAGCTAGATGTTTCTCCAAGATAGACCTCAAATCAGGATACCACCAGCTCAGGGTTAGAGAATGTGACATTCTGAAAATAGCCTTCAAAACTTGGTATAGCCACTATGAATTCATAGTTATGTCTTTTCGACTAACCAATGCTCCTGCAGTCTTTATGGATCTCATGAATAGGGTATTGAAGTTATGTCACGTAAATGTTTTTACTGATGACAAGAGTTTACAGAATGTTTTCAGCCAGAAAGACCTGAATCTGCATCAGAGAAGGTGGTTAGAGTTGTTAAAAACTACGACATGAGCGTTTTGTATCACCCCAGTAAGGACAATATAGTGGTCGACGTCCTCAACATATTTTCTATAGGGAGTGTTGCTCATGTTTAGGATGGTAAGAAAGAGCTTGTTAGAAATGTTCACAGACTAGCTCGATTGGGGGTCTACTGACTCAGTAGAAGGTGGAGTTGTAGTACAGAGTGGGTCAGAGTCCTCCTTTGTGGTGGAGGTTAAGTCAAAGAAGGATAAAGACCCAATTAACTAAAGCTGAAGGAAGCAGTCCTAAGGAAAGAGGTGGAATCATTCTTCAAAGGGAAGATGGTGTGCTTTGTTACTAGGGTAGGTTATTTGTTCCATATATGGATGTTTGAGGCAGTGGATACTAATGGAAGCACATAGCACCAGGTACTCTATCCACTCAAGTGCCACCAAGATGTACCATGATTTATTAGATATTTACTGGTGGAATGGCATGAAAAAGGACATTGCAAAATTTTTGGCTAAGTGTCCAAATTGCCAACAGGTCAAGGTTGAACATCAGATACTTGGGGGTATAACTCAAGATATTATCATTCCTTCTTGGAAGTGGGAAGAACTGAATATGGACTTTATGACAGGCCTATCTCGTACTCGCTGACAGCATGACTCTATTTGGGTTGTTGTAGACGAGATGATTGAGTCGGCATATGGTCAACCAGTTAAGACCACAGACTCAGTAGAGGATTATACTAGACTGTACATATGAGAGTGAGTCAGACTACACGAGGTTCCCTTGTCCATCATCTTATATAGAGGTACTTAGTTCACCTCACACTTCTATAAATCATTTCAGAAAGGACTTGGTACTCAAGTCAAGCTCAGCACAACTTTCCACCTACAGAACGATGGATAGGCTGAGTGGATGATTCAGAAATTAAAGGATATATTGAGGGCTTGTGTGATTAATTTCAAGGGCAGTTTGGATGATCACCTACCTCTCATTAAATTTGCATCCAACAACAGCTACCACTCTAGTATTCAGATGGCCCTATTCGAGGCATTATATGGTAGGATGTGCAGATCTCCTATAGGGTGGTTTGAGGTTGGTGAAGCTACCTTTATAAGACCTAATTCAGTACATCAGGCTACGCATAATTTATCAAAGAACAATTGAAAATAGCTCAAAGCCGACAGAAATCGTATGTAGATGTAAGGATAAGGTAGTTGGAGTTTGCTATGGATGATTGTATATACATGAAAAAATTTCCTATGAAAGGGATGATGAGATTAAAAAAGAATGAAAGCTCAGTCCCAGGTATATTTTCCCTTACAAAATACTGAGATGCATTGGCAATGTGGCTTACGAGCTGAAGTTTCCTACAGAGCTAGCATCGGTGCACACAAACTTCCATATGTCCTTGTTCAAAAAATGCATCAGTGAATCAACCTCAGTAGTACCACTAGAGAGTGTTAGTGTAAAGGACAACCTCTCTTACGAAGAAGTTCTAGTTCAAATCCTAGACCATCAGGTTCGTAAGATGGAAAACAAGGAGGTCGTTTTAGTAAAGGTCTTATGGAGGAAACAACTAGTTGAGGGAGCTACAAGGGAAGTAGAAGTAGACACGATGGCCAAATACCCTCCACCTATTCTCTTCCAACTTGGTTTTAGCATCAGGTACTAAATTCCTACTCAGTACTCTATTCAGTTCCATACTCATCAGCCTTATTCATGTTTAAATGTCTATCCTATTTGCATAAGTTCAGTTAATATGCCTATCTTAGTTCGGAGTCAGTTACTCCAGAAATCAGCTTATAACTTTCAGTTCAGGATTGCAGCTCTTTCCCGAGTCTTTTAGCTTACTTAGCCTTCATTCGAGGATGGATGTTCCTAATGGGGAGATATTGTAACACCCCAAAAGTTCATAGATCAAAACCCAGACTTAGCATGAAAAACTAGAAAGAAACTAGAAAATATTGTCTTTGGATGACTTAACCAATGAGACATTGTTAGTGACAACGACCCATTGTCTGGGTTGTTATCAGCTCTATAGTTCTCTTTCCTCAATACAATAGGTAATACAACAATTTGTTGTATCTAGTAACGGGTAGTTGTTCAATCTGTCGTGGTAACCTAATCCAGAACTTGCTAAATCCTACTCCCAAACAATGTGCCAGACGACAAGTCATTGTTTGATATAACGACTCATCCAATCTAGCTGTTAAGTGAGATCCAGAATATGCTCAAGTCACTCCAGTGAAAATAGATGGAAACAATGACCCGTTATTTTAGGTAACGGGTCATCCTATCTATCCATTTGGGATACTCAGAGTTGGTTTAAATCTCCCCCAGTGACAACGAGTGAAACCAATGACTCATTGTTCTATCCCATGAGTCGTTCTTTTTCATAGGTTAAAATCCAAAACCTGTTTAGAATGTACTGTAATGATGACCAGTGGTGGCAACGACATGTTGGTCCAAAAAATGAGTTGTTGTTTCATCCGTCATGAGAATCCAGAAGAGGGGAATTTCCAGAACTTAAAGAACGATGGGCACCGACGAGTTGTGATCTCAACTGATGACTTATTGTGTGACCTTTTAAATCTCGACAGGAAGTTTTTCTAGGCTTTTTCTTAGGGGCATTTTTGTAACTTCAAACTATTTTAGTTCCTAAACTACATCATTTTAGGGTAAATTATCAGGGGTTAAGGGGAGTTGGTTGATTCTTCTCCCTCGTTTCTCACAGAATCTCTCAAAAACAGAATGTCTGAACGCAGGGTGTCTTTCTAGCAAGAATAGGGTTTCAATCATCTTCTCAGATTCTCAAAGATTTTCTCCAGGAATTCCTTCTTCAGATATATGGGATTTCAACAAGGGAATTCTTCCATCCTTGTGTCCCAAATTAATATCAGAAAAACATTCTAAATTCTAGCTCTGCAGAAGATTTGAAGCTAGGGTTTTCAATTGGATAAAGATCTCCTTAAATCATGTTAATTCCCGAAATTTACATGATTATTTCCAAGATGAAATTCATGTACTAGTTTTATTTACTCAATTTGCTTTCTTAGTCTCGATCTTAAGCATGATTTTGACTAAAACTTGCATAATTTAGAACTTAGACGAAAATGTTATTTTGTTATGGAAAACTTTACTCGGATTATGAATTATTAGTATAGATACTTGAATAGAAGTTAATATTTTTGTATATTCAGTCTCAAAGTCTTAGTCAGTATTCAGTATACTTAGTATTCTCCATAAATATCAGCTGATAACTCAGTAAACATAGTAGTATCAATTTATCAGCTTGTTAGTCGTTCTTTAGACTATTATGACACTTTCAGATAAAGCAACTCCGACGAGTCTAAGAACATAGTTTCTTTCATGTCCTTAGACTCTCAGAACACTTTCAGATAAGTAGTTCTGACATCAGTCTAGGATATCAATTTCAAGCTATCAACACAGTTAGACACAATTAGGATTTTTAGTGGGGGTAGTACTTAGCATCGAGCGGCCTGGGTTTAGCGCCCAAGGTTCCCAGAACTATGTTGCCACCGTACGTTATTATCCTGAATGGGCTCCAAACCATGATTCACTCAGTTTAGCTCACGTGGTTACATGTCGGTTATAGTCTCTCCCATGGCACAGTATAGTTCAATCCAGTTTAGTTATGATTTTCGGTTTAGTTCAGTTTCTTTAGATTTCAGTCTACTTTTACAATACTTCAGTGCAACTTACTATGATTCTATATAAGTATGTTTTAGTTTCTTCTCGCATACTTAGTACATTCAAATTACTGACGCATACTTTCTATGCTATATCATTTTACGATATAGGCTTAGGTAAACAGCCTCAGCACCACAGCTAGTCGCTCAGTGATTTCCAGCAGTTTCAATAGTGAGTCTGCATCTGCCGATGGCTAGAGTTCCATTTCTAAATATTTGTTTTATTTAGTTGCAGACAATAGAGTTAATTGTGTACTTGTCCCAGAAACTCGTCAGTTTATTTTTAGAAGGCTTTCAGGCAATATTTGTAGATTTAGCTAGATTTTCAAATTATTCTTAGATTTTATCATTTATTTAGTAGCAGTTATTTCTTTTATCAGCTTTCACTCTTTTATGATTATTCTCAGCAGATCAATTTTAGTAGAATAGGCTCTACAAGAGTTTTCTCGAGGTCCTTGTGACTCTAAGTACTGTGTTGCGTCTAGGGTGTGAACTCGGGTCGTGAAACATAGGCTTGCTCATATTTTCTCTACTTCGATTTTTCAGACAGTTAGGCTAGGATCACTATAGGACTTTTGTCGGCTTGTAATGTAGGCTTCGGGTTAGGTGTGGTATATATGGAAATAGTGACTAACCCTCTTTGGCACTACACAACGTGGCTTCACTTCTCACTTTTTACCTATTTTTTCCTTTCTCAGCTTTTTCCTCCCTTTTTCACCATTCGACTGCAGTTTGCAGGTGTGGTGACTTTTCTTTCTTCTTTTATTTCTACTTTATTTATTGCAATTTTTTCTTTTTCTTTTATTTTACTCTTTTTTGCTTTTCTTTACTTTTACTCATCAGACCCAACCTTTTGCTAATCAGCCTTTTTCAATTTTTCTCCCCCACCTCATCAATGCACTCCTATAATATCCACTCTCAACTTAGGAATTTTGCCTGCGTTGAGGTTCACAACATCCAAGGAGGGACCAGGGCGAAAATAGATTCATTATATACAAAATAGGGAAGGTGAATGGGCTAATCAACTAAAAGAATAGTCACTTTTAGGCTCAAACATGGGATCAAGGGATTCATATTATTTGGTACGGTCATTTAAGCTAAAAGTGGGTTAATAACAAAACGGCCTATGATCCTTTCCTAACCAACTGTCCTACACCCAATGAAAAGACCAACCGAGCAAGCTCTAGATCCTCTACACAGTAATGAACTAGGTAGGCATCCCCTCTCACTCATAGTATAGGTTTGCATTTATTCTACTTATCTAGTTCATAGGTAGATAAGCTACAATTACACATCTAATCTATCAAATTCCATAAAAATATCCAGTCATGCTTTGTAATCAACATACACAACTAACACAAAAAATTTAAAATGGGTCATTTTTTCAACACATTGCAAAAACATCAAATATATGTGCATTTATTGGCTGTAAAGTACTTCTAAACTACTTCTAGTTAAAAAAAACCAAAAACAAAATCCTAAACATGTCAGTTCTAGAGATAGCATGTCTGAGGGAAAAATAAAAATGACAACAAAAACGCTCTGATGAAAACAACAAACCAAAAACAAGTACCACCCCCTTTAAAAAGAATGCTTCGTCCCCAAAGCATAAAAATGAAACACTAGGAGAGGAACATACTTGTGGTGCTCTGCGCACTCCTATCATCATGAGGAGGCAGGTGTGAAGGCACTACTCCCCTCCACTGCAATTGTGGTGCTAGCGGTGGTCGGCTGTTATACCCCGAAAACCCTATAATCAGACTCGGGAGTTGAAAAGGAGAAAATAGAAATTTCTACACCAGGTCGCAGGACGTGTCATCCAGTGACCCATCAGGATGACCACGAGTTGTTAAGTGACTCACGGTGAGAGGTTTGACTTAGCTGAAGATTTTAGTTTTGGAGTGGCCAACGGATATGAACACGAGTCGTGGTCATCATCACAACTCGTTAGGTCAGCCATGGACAAGGGTGGTTGAAAAATGAAGGAAGTTGGGTAGTGCACTTAACGGGTCCTCACCATGACTCATTAGGAATACCACGGGTGGTGGTGTCACCGTGGTGACCCCCTAGAAAATTTTTGCAGTGTAGAGGACGGCAGGTGACCACGAGTAATGGTCATTGGTAACGAAATCGTAGGGTGCCTCACGGTGACAACCTATCTAGTGGAGGCGACGGATGAAGACCACAAGTTGTGGCCACGGACAACTGCTCATCTAGTCCCTCGTTAGGACTGTAGTTTGTTCTTCCCTACGAGTTTAATAAGGAGTTTTCCATAATTTCTATGATCCTAAGGCCCAAACTACCTCGTTTTAAGCTATTCCTATATCATGCATGCAAGTTTAGAGGCTTTGGAGAGGTGATCAAGTCTAGTTCTCGAAGTTCTTCATCAATTCTTCATTGGGCAATCAAGGGAATTGTAGAATCAGTCCTTCTCAAGTATGTAGGGTTATGAATGGATGAAATCGTTCACACCCATGCCTAACTCCTTTCTAATTCATGAAATTCTATTGATAATTCTATGGGGTTTTATCCCAATTCTTAAGAAATCCTTATGGTCTATCTATGGGTTAATCCCTCTCGTGTATAAGATTCCTATTTATGAATCATGGACAGATTTTATAGCTATTTAGATTTAAATTCCTAAAAACTATGCCCAACTATGCATACATGAAAGTTCAAGTTATGATTTCGTTTTGATTTTGATGTTCATTAATCCATTATGATTTATGACTTTGATATGATTTCTCTCAAATACTTACCATGGATTTATGAGATATCAAGTATATACATATTTTACAAGTATGCATGAACTTCATGATTTATGAATTTATGATTAAGACCGACTCACGGGCCTTATTTAATGGCTAGTTCACGTATTTCAAGCATGATTCTGATTATCATGATTTTAAACTAGCCCATGAATCTCATATATATTATCCTATGAGAAGTATATATGTTTCAGGAGTAGTATTTAACACAAAGTAGACCTGGGGTCCAAGCATACCCCGAGTCTCAAAGCTATGCGCCAACGTAGCCACGATGGGACCTCCATGATACTGTTCCCTTTGCCCAAACGGGCCTTTTGTTGTGATATCACACCTCTTTCATGGTTCTACCCTTAAAAAGGTACGAGCATCCTCCTGACTAGGGGTTTACAGGTCGGGCTCCATGTGTGCTCATATGGGGTTTGTCAATTATATGAATCTCCCATTGTTCCTCATGATTTATGTATGGTTATTATTATATACTTTTGCTCAAGTCATGTATAATAATTTTTTTCTATTATGATTATGATTATGAATGATTTACGAGTGTTTTGAAAACCTTGAGACTTACGTTAACATTATGATATTTGTGTTGTGATCATGTTTTTCCACTCTTATGAACTTTTATATATTTTAACTATCTGTTTTGCTTACCTTGCATACTTGGTACATTTCACGTACTGACTGCGTAC
This sequence comes from Datura stramonium, assembly GCA_018107945.1. Taxonomy (NCBI): domain Eukaryota; kingdom Viridiplantae; phylum Streptophyta; class Magnoliopsida; order Solanales; family Solanaceae; genus Datura; species Datura stramonium. The sequence goes on from JACEIK010010904.1 coordinate 17,812, forward strand.
TCTATGTTGAATCGTCTCATGATACAAGTCTGAGGGATCTTTCTCAGCAGCATCCTTAACCTCTGCTTTCCCATTCATACCTATCCAGCTAGCATTGGTGAGTCCTCATCCTCTGAGGAAACTCAGTATCCGTAGTTTTTGTGTCTCCCTTCAGTTTCAGACTTGTCGGGTTAGTTGGGGGTGTTTTCCCATCAACCCATCAGATATATTAGAGGCTTGCAGACTTTGCATAGTAATCAATTTGTTTTATATGATATAGATTATAGCTCTGTTTTTATATTATGTTTATACTTCTTCTATGTTTATTATGTTAAACCTTCCGCTTTTTATTAATGAAGTTAGATATATGTTCATGCAATGGGTTAACTTAGAGTCTCTCGGGGCTCCTTGTCCCGTGTCTCGATCCAAGCCTATGCTCAGGTCATGACAAACTTGGTATTAGAGTATTAGGTTTTAAAGTGTCCTAGGGTGTCTTAAAGCCGCATTAAGTAGTCTTTTTCATGGGTGTGAAGTGCGCCACACTTATGATGAAGAGGCTACGAGATGCTTAGGAAATGTTCCCTTCTTTCATGACTCTATCTGGTGCTATGAGTTCGACTCCCTCTATTCCTCTAAATCGTGCTATACGCGTGTGCAGAAAAATGTCTTCTTGGAACAAAAATGGGAGGCAGCCAGCCCCACCAACTCTAATGGATTCCATGAAAGTTATGGATGTAGAACTTGGGGCCACCCTCAGAGTGTTGATATGGGCCATGATCACCCAGCCTAACCAGCAGACTATTGCATCAGCGAACCCTTCTGGATAGGTGGAAGCTAGTAGGGTTCAAGAACTCACGAAGAGGAGCCCGTCTAAGTTTGGTGGTTCAAGTATGGATGGAGAGTTAAAGAGGGGAGAAGGTAGGAAAAAAAGGCCTAGAACTGATGACTTGGAGAGTCCCCATAAAGGGTCAAGTAGTTGAAGTCGCACTCAACCCCGACAGAGGTCTTTAGCTCATGTTTGGGGAAGCAGGCCTCGGGTGAGGGAGATTACCTATCCAGTTTGAGAGAACTGCAGGAAGAACCACCTAGGATAGTTCATGGTTGGTTCAGATGTATGATTCTATTATGGCAAGCCCGGACATAAACACAGGGATTGCCCTTTAGCCAAGAGAGATGGCCAGAGAGGCTATGCCCCGACCATCCTTCCAGCAGCCCTATCTAGCCAGTCTGTATGCCTTAAATATTGTAGAACACATGAGGGAGGGTTTTTGACAGGTTTAAACACTTGTTACGGATGTGGGGAGGCCAAACACATGCGCAGGAATTGCCCATCGGCCAAGCATGGCAAGGGTAGAGCCGGTACGCCAATCACAGGATCAGCAACTCCAGCAAATCGCCCCTCCCAGCAGGATAGGTTACCAAGAGCAAGTGGAAGTCAACCTCAGATGCAGTCCCAAGTATGTTATAAGCCTTCCTAGCAAACCTACCATGATTGGTAGTTCTGAGAACTACTACCAAGTACAAGATCCCTTTGTGCATTTCAATATGAGATTTATTTCATGGAAGGTAGGGAAATGGTCAGTGAAGGTCCAAGTCAGGCCTTGAGTCTCTAGTAAGGATGTTCTACAAATAGTATCTGGGGGTAGTCCATCCATTCCCCTTTAGATGTTTCCCTTATGTTTCACTCAATGCTACGCTCAACTCATGCTTATATTCAGAACCCTAAGAGGATAGGTAACCCCGTCGGTCAGCGATCCCAATACTACACATTCATCTTCATGTCATGACCCTCTTCACGTATGTGAACTCATGTCTCTTACCACGCTCAACTCTATGAACTCACCTTAATATATTCCCTATCGGCTCATAAGATCGTGCTATATCAGGCATATGCCCAGCTTAGATTTCTTAAATGATTTGTGCTCATTATTCCCTTACTCTAAACCCTATGGATGTTTTCCATGATGGAGATGAAGGTTAAAATGGGTATGCTCAAGGTAACTCCCTATCCCTACCTTAGGTGCCAGGTATGTAAAAGTCCAGGAAGTGCAGTTATTAGCCGATCTAGGAAGTGCAACAACTCGCACGGTCATTTTTTATTATTGATCCATTTCCCTGGGTTGAACCTTTCCATATCTTCACTTTGTTATTCATGAATTGTGGAGGTGGATGACACCATTTTTGAGATGATCTAATGAAGATCGGCTGAGATTTTTTATTTTGGAGGGTTTGATGTTTGAGAGGTTTAACCAGAGTAAACATTTCAGGTTAACGAGCTCAAATTCAGATTCTGAAAGCTCAGTTAGTTCTTGATGGTGATTTATGACTTAGGTAGTTTGCATGGATCCCAAGGTGATTCAGGAGTGATTTGAACTTTTGGTTTAAATTATGAGCTTTGGGGAGGCTAAGTTTGACCACGGTCAACTTCCAATCAAAACAACCTTATATTTGTAATTTGATGATTCCAACCAGTGCGAAATGGGTTTTATGATTGAATTGCATATTTGGGGTGTGACCAGGGGATTCCGGATGAGTTTCGTATGGATTTGAACATTTTGTGTATTTGGCATGATCTTAAGCATAAAGGGTGAAAACTCAAAGGTTCGGAACTTCAAAATTCTTAGCATGAATTGTAGGAGTTTGTCTTGTTGACTCGACGAATGGTGGTTTCGTTATTCAGAACGGATTAGAATCATCCTTGGTGACTGATGTAAAATCTAGACAAGACGAGGACCCTATTTTGCTAAAGCTGAAGGAAGTCGTTCAAAATCAAAAGGTAGAGGTATTCTCCAAAGGGGGAGATGGTGTGCTTCAATATCAGGGTTGCTTGTGTGTTCTAGATGTTGAAGATTTGAGAGATCGGATGTTGCACGAGGCTCATGGTTCTAGATATTCCATACATCCAGGCTCCACCAAGATGTATCGTGACCTACGGAAAGTTTATTGGTGGAATGTCATGAAGAAGGACATTGCAGAATTTGTGGCTAAGTGTCCAAATTGTCGGCAAGTGAAGGTTGAGTATCAAAGACCATGAGCTGTATTTCAAGATATTAGTATTCCTACTTTGAAGTCGGAGGAGATCAATATGGACTTCATCATAGGGTTGCCTCGCACTCGTCCACAGTATGACTCCATTTGGTTTGTGGTGGATAGGTTAACTAAAGTTGCTCATTTTCTACCAGTCAAAAGTACTGATTCAACGGTGGATAATGCCAAATTATACATCCAAGAGCTAGTTCGGTTGCATGGAGTGCCCTTGTCCATCATATCAGACAGAGGAACTTAGTTTACCTCTCAGTTTTGGAGATTGTATCAAAAGGGACTTTGTAATCAGGTTAAGCTCAGTACAATATTTCATCCGCGAACCAATGGTCAGGCGGAGCGGACTATTCAGACTTTCGAGGAAATGTTAAGAGCATTGATGATTGACTTCAAGGTCAGTTGGGATGATCATTTTTCTCTCATTGAGTTTTCATATAACAACAGCTATGATTCCAACATTCAGATGGCTCCGTTTGAGGCTCTCTATGGGCGAAGATGTAGATTGCCTATCGGTTGGTTTTAAGTCGGTGAAGCTGTGATCATAGGACCGGATGCAGTCCATGAGGCCATGAAGAAAATTCAGCTTTTGCAGGGAATGTTGAAAATAGCCCATAGTTGCCAAAAGTCCTATGCAGATGTGAGAAGGAGAGAACTTGAGTTTGAGGTGGATGATTAGGTGTTTCGTAAGGTATCTACCATGAAGGGAGTGATGAGATTGGAAAAGAAAGGGAAACTAAGTCCCCGTTATGTTGGTCCATACCAAATCATGAGGCGTATTGGAAAGGTGGCCTATGAGTTAGAGTTACCCTCAGAATTAGCTTCAGTCCATCCAGTTTTCCATGTATTGCTCTTAAAGAAGTGTTTGGGTGATCCAGCTCTAGTTGTTCCAGTGAAAAATGTCGGTGTGTATGACAGACTTAGTTATCAAGAGATTCCGCTGGAAATATTGGATCATTAGGTATGAAGGCTAAGGAACAAAGAAGTAGCTTTAGTTAAAGTTTTATGGAGGAATCAACATGTTGCGGGAGCTACATGGGAAGCTGAAGCCGATATAATGACTAAATACCCGCATTTATTCTCTTTCAGCTCAGTTTCAATTTAAGGTATCAGTTCTCTCCTTAAAACTCTATTCAATTTCATGTTCAGCTCATGTACCTCAGTTTCTTTCATGTAAATGGATGTATTTGTGGTTTGGCAATTCAGTTCAGTCATGTAGTTCAAATCAGAGTCAGTCATTCTGTAAATTTTCGGCTTATATCAGTATTTGAGTATGATGGTTGCATTTCTCTGCTTTTCTCTATGATTTTTAACATTTGAGGATGAATGTTCCAAAGGGGAGATATTGTTATACCCCAAAAGCGTAAAATCAGATCCGAGAGTTGAAATGGAGAAAACAGAAATTTTTGCACGAGTCATTAAGTGACTCGTGGTGAGTAGTTTGACTTAGTTGAATATTTTAGTTTTTAGTGGCCAACGTATGTGACCACAAGCCGCAGTTATCATCAAAACTCATCAAGTCATCTATGGCCAAGGGTGGTTGAAATATGAAGGAAGTTGGGCAGTGCACTTAAGGGGTCCTCACCGTGACTCGTTGGAACACCACGAGTCGTGGTCACTAGTAAAAAATCATAGGGTGCCTCGTGGTGACAACCTAGATGAAATTTCCAGTGGAGGCGACGGATGAAGACCACGAGTGGTGGCAATGTACAACGACTCGTCCAGACCCTCATTGGGATTGGCAATCTGTTTTTTTTCTGCTAGTTTAACAAGGGCTTTTCCTTAATTCCTATAATCCTAAGGCCTATACTACGTCATTTTAAGCTCTGAATAGTGAGTTTTAAGAAGGGTAAGTTCATTCAACGCTATTCCTAATTCATGCATTCAAGTTTAGAGGCTTTAGAGAGGTGATCAAGTCTAAGTCTAGTTCTCCAAGTTTACCATCAATTCTTCATTTGGCAATCAAGGGAGTTGTAAAATCAGTCCTTCTAAGGTATGTAGGGTTATGAATGGATGAAGTTGTTCACATCCATGCCCAACTCCTCTCTAATTCATGAAATTCTATTGAAAATTCTATAGGGTTTTATCCCAATTCTTATGAAATCCTTAACTCATGTATAAATTCATGTTTTATGAATCATGCGCAGATTTTATAACTATTTAGATTTAAATTCCTACAAACTATGCCCGATGATGCATATTTAATGAAAGTTCAAGTTATGATTTAATTTTTATTTGATGTTCATTAGCCCATTATGATTTATGACTTATGATATGATTTATCTCAATTACTTACCCTGGATTTATGGAATATCAAGTATATACATGTTTTACAAGTATGCATGAACTTCATGATTTATGAATTTATGATTTTGACTGACTCACGAACCTTATTTCATGGCTAGTTCACGTATTTCAAGCATGCTTATGATTATCAGGATTTTAAACTAGCCCATGAATCTCCTGTATATTATCCTATGAGCACTATATATGTTTTGGGAGTAGTATTTAACACCAAGTAAACCCGGGGTCCAAGCATATCCCGAGTCTCAAAACTATGAGCCAATATAGCCACGATGGGACCTCCATGACACTGTCCCCTTTTCCCAAATGGGCCTTTTGTTGTGATATCACACCTCTTTCATGGTTCTACCCTTTTCAAGGTACGAACACTCTCCTGACTAGGGGATTACAGGTCGGGCTCAATGTGTGCTCATATGGGGTATGTCAGTTATAAGAATCTCCCACTGTTCCTCATGATTTATGTATGGTTATGATTATATACTTTGGCTCAAGTCATGTTTAATAAATTTTTTCTCTTATGATTATGATTATGAATGATATACGAATGTTTTGAAAACCTTGAGCCTTATGTTTACATTCTGATATTTACATTATGATCATGTTTTCCCCTTTGTTATAGAACATATATTTAGCACCCATTTTACTTATCTAGCATACTAGGTGCATTCCACGTCTTGATCGCACACTCTATGCTATATCATCTGTAATCTGAGTTTGAGGAATTTTCTCGGCGGCATCCTTGCTTGCGTTCTTTCAGTTATCGATTAGCATTAGTGAGTCCACTCATCCTCAGGACACTCGTATCTATAGTTGTTGTGTCTCCCTTCGGTTTCGGACTTGTCGGGTTAGTTTGAGTCTTTGTCCTATCAACCCATTACATATGTTAGAGACTTTTGGACTTTGCGTAATAATCGCTTGTCATGTATGATGTATATTATAGCTACGATGTTTTATTATGTTTAGACATCCGCTATGTTTATTATGTTAAACCTTCCGCTTTTATTGATTGAGCTAGATGTGTGTTTCGCCAAATGGGTCCACTTAGATCTGCTCCAGGCTCTGGTCCCACTTGTCTCCATCGAGTCTATGTCAAAGTCATGACATCGGCGCACTCGTCTTGTGGAACTCGGGTAGTAGTCACCCCTTCACATTATTGGTTGCAAACAACCTCATTATCCAATTCGGGCCAGATGTAGCTCACCCAACGGTGCTTTTCCACCCACAAGCTCTCCCGGGGACAATATTGGTGGGCTCACGTATCTCTAACAATTGCTCTTCATGAGGCTTGCAGACTCTTCACTTGTCGCCCTTTTACTTTGCTTCCTCTCTTTTCTCTTTCTCTTATTGAGAATCATCATCAGCGCCTCGAGGCCCTCTTTTTCCCTTCTCTCCACTAGGCGATGTTAGTGCAGAGAATTCTCCAAAGTTGAGCTTCTCATCAAGCTTAGCATCTAGCTCTTGAATGGTGGCCATTACTAATATGGCGGTACGCCCTGGAGTGGCGGCTTCAGCTACCTAACTTAAATAGACCCCAACTCCTCTCTCAAGGTCTTTGTGTATGGCGCTTAACTAATTGCTCATTGAGCCTGAGCTTTAAGCTATCTAACCCATTGCGTAGTCCTCTAGAAGCCTCATGATCAGCCTTGACCAAGGATTGGAATTCTCGATCATCAAGGCGACCTTTTTCTTGGTGGGTCAGCCAACAACACGGAGAAATCATAGGCCACCAATATACATCTTCAAGGGCCTTCCCTAATGCTGGCTAATGGAGGAGTGGAGAAGTGTTGGGGTGTGTTGTGTGACAGAAGCACCATGGCAGTGTATGTCATGACCCAAATGGGGGCCTAGATCGTAACACGGGACAAGGAGCTCAGAGGCCTAAGTCGAACAATGGTATAAGCATACATCTAAATCTGTCAAAGAGGCGAATAATCAATAAGATATTCATAGCGAGAGTCTAACTTAGACATAACATCATAATACAAAATCCAAGGATTGAATACATACATAGATGCATGAAAAGCCTCTAAACATGAGTTGTTGATGGGATAAGACCCCAACTAACTCAACAAAACTAAAGCGAAATACATAAAGTAAAAATTTGAATAGTCTAGTTCTCGGGAAATGAGGACTCACCCACAATAAGAATGCTAACTCCGATAAGGGACTACGAGAGAGTAGGGATGAACACGAGTTGGGTCTGTTTCATGAAATGCTACGACGCATGGAAGTATGCGGTCGTATGTGGAATGTACCAAGTATTCAAGGTAAGTAAAACCACTAATGTAAAAATCATTTAAAGACAATGAATAATATAACATTAACAATAAGAGTTTGAGAGTAGGGTTTGCATGCATTCTCTCTGAAATCATGAGCTCTTCATATCATAACATAACATAATGTCATAATATCATAAGCGAATGGAATTGACTCAAAGATGAAAATCTGACATTTATAAATAAAGTTGAACATTGGTTCAAACCACTTTAGAACATCCCATATATGTATAAATGTCATGAGAAATGAAATATGCATATACGAAATCATGAGGAACAATGGGAGACTCGTCGTTTAACCGACATACCATGATAGGTTTCGTTGTCCCAACTATCACACTCAGAAGTGGGTAGAGCGGGTCAAAGCCTTGCCGGGGCTAGGGACGATACCATGATATCGATATCAAGATGAAGGCCCATCGAGGGGAAGGAAAGCTCACCAGGAAGTCCCAAAAGTCATAATAGTGTAACCTCACGTTGGCACGTAGTTAGAGCTTAGGGTGATCGACCCTTAGCCTTAGGTACTAGACATTACTCCCTAGAAATATGTATATGCTCTACATCATTTTATAATGAAGCTCATAACGTCATTTGTGAAGCTCAATGATAAGTACATCTCAAATATCAATCATGCATATATGAGAAGCTTTAGCTCAAGACATGCCACAGGCGAAAACATGGTGGGGAGGCTTAAACAAAACCCATGTGGTAAGATATACATAGGAAAACTTGAACTCAAAACATACCACAAGATAAAATATAATTGGGAAGGCTTTTCTCAAAAATAATGTGGTAAGCAGGTAGAAAAACATCATTCATACTTAACATGTGGGCATTTTAAAGCTTTATTATACTTGGAAATACTCAATTATTATCGAAACGTAATTTTAAACATGGGTAGCTTCAAATCAAGCTTTCATCATCATCATATATTCATGATAAATCTCATTTTTTATGAACATCTCATACATGGCCTTGTAATTCCTAAAACTACAATTATGATTTTAAATTAAAAATATTATAAAAATTGCCCATGCTTCTGTAATTCAATAGTAGAATCATAACCAAATCATACCCATGTATAGAAATAGAAAGATTTATGCATTTTAGGTTAAAACCCCATAGGTTAGACATTGAATTTAATACTTTAGAGAGGAATTGAGCATCGGTGTGAAAGGATTCACCCATCCATAACTCTACATACTTTGTTGGTAGTGATTCTAATAACACTTTTTAGATGCCCAATAGGAAGTGAAAGAGGAAATTGATGAATGCTAAGCTTGATCACCCTCTTAAACTCTTCTGCCTTGCATGTATGGAAACGAATGAAGCCTAAATTGAACTTAAGCCCTTTGGAAGTCACTATTAATAAATCAAAACATCGTAGTTTAGGCCCTAGGAACTAAGAAATTATAGAAAAGCCCTTACTAAATTCGCAGAAATTAACTATTAGGTGGTCCCGATGAGGGACTTAACTACTCGGAGTCCCGGAGTCACGACTCGTAGTTTGGCTCACAAGATCACTACTTAATAGGTCTCTTGGGCTCTTGGGAAACCTCACGACGCGTTAGCTGAATTAACGACTCATGGTCACCACCGGCCATGGCCTGCTGCCTCCCACTATTCTCTTTTTCTTTCCTTACCCGCCCCACGACTCACCTAACGACTCATGGGGTCGACCACAGAAGTCGTTGTCACGCCCGTAGGGATAATTTTCCTCAAACTTCCAAAACTTCCTCGTGGCCTCCCTAAGAGTCACCATCATGACTCGTGGGCTACACTAACCGATTCATCTCGGGACTCGTTACGTTGGCAGTGCTAGTTTTTTTTACACTTTTCTCCATTTTAACTCGATGCGATAATTGGGATTCCGGGCATAACAATATCTCCCCCTTGGGAACATTCATCCTCGAATGTTAGAAAATACATAGAAAAGTAAGAAATGCAATCATCATATTCAAATGCGATCATTTAAATCGAAAACTAACGGGATGACTACCTCAGATTCAAATCACTTAGCGACGATTTCATGAATCATACCTGATTAATATATGCATAAAAGAAACTTGACCACATGAACTAAACATGAAACTAAATAAAGTCACAGAATTGCAAAACTAATACCTCCAAGTTGAAAATGAGCGGTAGAGAAGCAAAATGTGGAATGTCCCAGCCATCATATCTTCTTCGGCTTCCCACGAGCTCCTTCAACATGTTGATTCCTCCATAACACTTTAGCGAAGATACCTCCTTGTTCCTTAGCCTTCGAACGACAATCCAATATTTCCATAGGAACCTCCTCATAACTAAGCTTCTGTCTCTCATACCAACACTATCACCGGGACAACTAAGTCTAGATCACCCAAACGGTTCTTAGCGTCACATTGCAACACGGGATGCACGAGAAGCTAGTGCAGAAGAGCAACTCAACTCATAAACCACCTTGCCCACATGTCTCACTATCTGATACGGGCCGACATAGCGAGGACTAAGTTTCTCTTTCTTTCCAAACTGCATCACTCCCTTCATGGGAGACACTCTCAAAATACCCGGTCATCGACTTCAATCCTAACTCTCTTCTTCTCACGTCGCATAATACTTTTGGCGACTCCGGCGGTTTCAACCTATCTCTTATCAACTGAACCTTCTCCATTTCTTCATAAGACCGAATACGGACCTATCATTGCGTCACCAACCTCCAAACCATCGATGGGCGTCTACATCTGCGTAAGGGCTCAACGGCGCCATCGGGCTACTAGAATATTAGTTGTTGCGTATGAAAACTCAATAAGTGGAAAATGCTCATCTAGCACACCTCTAAGTCAGTACGCATCTTTGTCAACATGTCCTCCGAGTGTCACAGATTGTCAGCTCTGCCGGACAATTCATTTGCGGGTGAAATGCTATGTTGAGCTTAATTTGTGTACCAAGCCCCATTTGAAATGACTTCCAAAACTAGGAAGTGAATTGAGTGCCACCGATTTGAAATGATGGATAAGGGCACTCCATGCACTCGGACCAACTCCTAGATATATAGTTTGGCATAATCCTCCTCCTAAGTCAGTGGTTTTAGCAGGTAGAAAATGTGAAGCCATGGTCAACCTATCTGCAGAAGCCAAATGGAATCATATTGCTCCAGTACGAGTAGACGTGATGAAAATCCATATTAATCTCTTCCCACTTCCAAGTAGGAATGCGTATCTAAAAGCACACCTCCCAATCTCGACGCTCAATCTTTGCTGGCAGCCAGGTTCAAACACTTGGCTACAGACGAAATATCTTCTTCACATGCCATTCCACCAAGAGAATTCCTATAAGTCACAGTACATCTTGGTGGCAAGCGGATGGATAGAATACACGGATCCATGAGCCTCAAGCAACATCCGTCTCCTCAAATAGTCCATTTCGGTACACACAAGCCACCTTGGTACCGAAGCACACCATCTCCCCTTTAGAAGACCTCTACCTTCGAATTTGAACATTTTCTTCAAATTTGCCAAAATCGAATCTCATATCGTCTAGCTTCCACATCAAAAATGCTTAAGGACCACTCGATCCATTCTAGAACGATCACAGCCATCGGTTGAGTCAACCAACCTAATTCCCAACCTAGCGAGTCAATGTACATCTTCACCGCTCTTTCTCCCTTTATCCACATAGGACACACTCTCCATAAGATTGTCTACTATATTGTGTCGCTACCATATTAGCCTTACTAGGATTGCCAAAGGACACGCATGTCGTAGTCCTTGAGTAGTTCCAACTACCTCCTTTGTTGAAGATTGAGATCTTTACGCGTTAACACATATCGTAACCTCTTGTGGTCAGTAAATACATCCATGTGAACTCCATACAAATAATTTTGCCAAATCTTAAAGGAGAATACCACCAATTGGCCAATACAAGATCATGGGTTGGGTAATTTTCTCATGGACCTTCAACTTTATTGAGGCATATGCTATTACTTTTGTGGTGCATCAATACACACCGAGCCTGATTCTCGAAGCATCACAATACACCACGAACCCATCAATACCCTCGAGTAGTTAACACCGGTGCTTAAGTAAGTTGAGCCATCAACTCTTGGAAGCTCTTCTCATAAGCCTCCGACCATTGAAACTTCACGGCTTCTTACGGGTCAATTTGTGAAAGGTGTGAAAATGATGTGAAACCCTCAAAAAATCTTCAATAGTCTTGTAAGCCAGAAATTCCGAATATCCTAGGATTCACTTAGGTCTGGCCAATTTTTCACCGACTCAATTTTCTAAGAATCTAGCCTTATTCCCTTATTTGTTTCCACATGGCCCAAAAATGTATGAGTTCACCAAAACTCATACTTGCTAACCTTGGCATATAATTGACGATCCTTGAGGGTACGAAGCACTACTCTCAAAAAGTAGCGGCATGCTCACTCCCTCGCTCGAGTATATAAGGATGTCATCGATGAGAAAGATCATGAACATGTCTAGGTATGGCTTGAACATCCTTTACATCAAATCCATAAAAATTTGCCGGAGCATTCGTTATTCCAAAAGACATGACTACAAACTCAGTAATAACCAAGCCGTGTCTGAAGGTTGTCTTCGGGGATGTCATTCTCTAGAACTCTAAGGCGTGGTACCGGATCTAGGGTCTATATTCGAGAAACACTTGGCACTGAAGGCGGGTCAAATCAATCATCAATCCTAGGTAAGGATCGTGTTCTTGGCTTGATACTTTATTCAGTGCCCGATAATTAATGCACATTCAAAGGGAACCATCCTTTTTATGAACAAAAAGGCGAATTGCACCCAGGTGAGACTTGCTCGGTCTAATGAAACCCGTATCTATCAAGTCCTTCCAGCGCTCTTTCAACTCTTTTAGCTCGGCATGAGCCATGCGTGAGGAGGAATAGATATAGGTTGCGTGTCGAAAAGAAGGTCAATAAAGTCAATCTCCCGCTTGGTAGAAACGCTTAGAAAATCATCGGGCATGACCTCACGGATACTCACGTACTCTGGAATTAAGCTGGATAGTTGGGGTCTCGAGACTCAACATCCTTAACCCTAACTAGATGGTACATACACCCCTTAGAAATCATCTTTCTAGCCTTAAGGTAGAAATGAAAGCATTACACCCACGTAAATTCTCGGCATGTAGATGGCTATTAACATGTTGGTTAAGAGTTTTGAATTCCATACATGCTAGGAAAAGGCACAGGAAAAAGACCAAATAAGTGACACATCGAACCATAGCCGGGAGAGTGGGCGAGAACCCCTCCGCGATGGCGCCGTGTCCACCCAGAGGGAGAGCCTCCGCGATGGCCCGCCAGGTGCCACGAGGCCTGTCCCGGGCCAAGTATATAAACTCCTCTTCGGTTTTAGTGATAACTTCATGTATTTCCGAACGAGCGAAAACAGAGGGCACGAAGCAAATTGATGAAATTTCTTCCGTTTACGCTATTAAATGCGGTCCAAACTAGAATTAATCTTGGGTAGTGAAGTATTGAGCAGCGAGGAGCATTCACATGGGTTTGGATTTTCGTGAAATTCGACGGCGAGCCGTCGTGCTGCAGAACTAAGGTAGCGGAATTGCTCAGAGGTGGTGTCCAATATACTCCTAGCCCTAAAGTGAGTATTTCTCCCTTACGGACTTGAAATAGCGAGTTTTCGGCTAGTATTTTGATAAGTCAAAGTTTGGGTTATATATATATTAAAAAGTGATATTTTCTTTCAGAATATTAATGTATTTAGTTCTAATTGATATATATATTAATGCAGTGGAGAAATAGCAGAAATGCGGGCGAGCTACGCCGGTTAGTCGGGAAATCGCTTGAAGGCATGTAAAGCTAGTTCTTCGGCAAGATAACAATCCCGGTATAGTAAATAGAGTGAATTCTAGAATAAAGAACCTAGAAGTCAGAATTGAGTCAGTATGAATCCATAAAGCATGTTTTATAATATTATGTTATATTAGAATAAAAGATAGTAGAGCAATATCGAACAGTCGAATGTCTTCGAGATACGGTATATGCCTCGGTATGAGAATTAGTATAATGCGAGAGAAAAGAGTATCGAAATGTATATCAAAACATGGATAGTATTATTTTCAGATTGAACATGCTTGTTATACGTGATTATTGTTTGTTGAGACACATTTGTGCTATGAGGAACCCTTTGAGCGTCTCGCCGCCTCTGGGTTAGTAACTGCCAGTCGGCTCGCCCGGCGGGTGGGGATACGCCACTCGAGAGTGGTATGCCGAGTCGCTAAGAGAGGATGAAGATGGGATGGAGCATTCCCCATATGAGGTTGATTAGCATAGCATTACAGATACAGATACAAATACGGAGTCACGAGTACGAGTATAGGACTCCTCAGGACTGAGATCTGATTATATATCGAGTTCATAGTCAGAGCTAGAGAGAGACCCGGGAATCGGTAGAGGTGCTCGTATTTAGTAGGCGAGCGGAGTGATTTACTTTTGGATGGGTTTGACCTGGGTAAGGGTATATAGAATGTTTGTTGGTTGGAACCTTCGGCTTATGAAATTTGGTATAGGTCCTTGTATGTTATATATGTATATACATGTTATTAGGTGATAGACAATAGGTCGCCACGTCGGCAGACCCGCTACTTTGCAGCCGGTACGAGATAAGCATTTGAATCTGCCCGGCCCGGGCAGTTTGAATGCTACGCTTTGCCGAACTACTAATATTATTGCTTGTATTCGGTGCTCATTTTTTTTACATACTCGGTACCGGTGGTCTTGATGCCCATTTGGGGCGGTTGCATTACTCTGGTACTGCGGAACGGAGCGAGCCCTCGTGATCCCGGCCCGGCCACGAGTCATCGGCTCACTGTCATGGGAGCTTGATATTCGAGGTCTATTCTACTTTCTTTGTTGTACATAGTACGGGTAGAGTCGGGGCCTGTCGAGCCATTTTATCATTATTCTTAGAGGCTTGCGTTGTATATATTTCCTCGTAGTTGGTGTGCCGATCGTGGCCAGGGTAGATATGGCATTATTGTTTTTAGCCCATTTATGTTTGCCGCATAGAGCCTTATTTAGTATTATATAGTTGGTGACCTTGCCGGTCACGAGAGTAGTTTAGTTCTGGTTCGGTCCTCGGTGAAACATTGTCGGCATGGTGGCCTTGTCGGCCCACTTAGGTCCCCACATGAATGGGGTTGTGGTTAGCGATGTTATAGTATGAGTGGTTATAGGCTAGCGGCCGGGTTTGTACTTACAGTAGGTATATAGCAGTTGATTAGTGAATCGAGTTAGAAACTTGACTAGGAACCGAAATGCTTATGCTTAGTAGACTAGCGGTTCAGGTCCTAGTAGGGCACCGAGTGCGATCATACCCCAAGTGCAGTAGTGACAAACGGTATCCGGCAGTGTTTGTGTCTTGGGGAGTGCGCAGCTAGGTACTAAGTAGAGTCTTGTCTATGGATTTGTTGTGTGATGAGCATGAAGTGTGCGGGTTGTACAGTATCCTGGTGGCCCTTTTTAGAGAGCAGGAATGTCGAACCTACGAGGTGGACTACGAGGTAAAAACTCCTTGAGTGTTAATTTCTTGTAACTCTGAAATAGAAGACAACAGTGCAAGAAAAGTTTTATTATATTTTTGAACTATTTTTATATTAAAGTAGAATAATTATACAAGTGAGTCGAACTATGAATGTGAGCATCTTGAGGCTAAAACGAACATGAAAGAAATTAAATATCGATATACATGGTTTATCTTTCTCCGTTGCTAATCGGAACTTATGCCTATGGATTGAAACTCTCGTATTTAACCCAACTTATGTCCAGTGACCTTCCACCTACATTTTACGCGATAGAGAAGAAATTCATGTTCTAGCCATACAAAACCGATTCCACACTTGACTAATATGACTTTCGGGTATATTTCTATCACGAAGGTAAATCAATTCTCAATTTTCCAAACTAAGAAGGATCATATCCTATTAATTCACTAACTTTCCGGTTTCGTGCCCTCTCGGGTGAGACCGGACTTTAGTTTACATTAACATTGGCCGAGATATTAATGTAGTAAGAACAAGAATTAAATAGAACAACCATAGAAGAAAAGATGAAACGACCAGATAATCAATAATTACATTTATTACAATGGTTCCTAACCTCGGCAAGAAAAGGGAATTAGCCACTCATTGTAGATTGAACATCGTTAATGGAGGTGTAAATCATACAAAACAATTGAAAAGAAAGAAGGGGTGAAACCGGACTTTTTGGATTTACATTAACATTGGCCAGATATTAATGTAGTAAGAACAAGAATTAAATAGAACAACCATAGAAGAAAAGATGAAACGACCAGATAATCAATAATTACATTTCAATACAATGGTTCCTAACCTCAGCAAGAAAGGGAATTAGCCACTCATTTGTAGATTGAACATCGTTAAATGAGTGTAAATCATACAAAACAATTGAAAAGAAAGAAGAAAGGGATAGAGAAAACCCTAAGAATTTTCGTCCTCTCAGCTGCC